>JALLPE010001751.1:0-11049 GCA_036940025.1 Conticribra weissflogii
CTTGGTGATAAGAATATCATTTGCCTGAAGGAAGTACTTTTTATTGTTAGGAATCTCAAGCAAATCCACAGAAATGTTGTCATCAGCAACCTCAACTCCATCATTCATTTCAAAACTACAAATGATGTCTTTTGTAGAGAAAGGCAAGTTAATGGGGATGACTTCATTAGGAAGTGCCACACAGTTGTCATACATAGACTTCTTTGTGCAATTCTTGCCAAAACGCCCACCTGAATTGAGGAGATTGTAATTGAGACAAACGGTATCCATGTTGGTCCTCACCATCAAATCATCTTGATCGCCTGAACTGGCAGAGTCATTGTCAGAACCCATATATTTGTCAGAATCTTCTTTGATGTTACCTGCATCACTTAGTTACTCTTGGTCATCATCATCACTGGTTTCATCTTCATTATTATCTTGAGGATAGTCTGAAATCTGGTCCACTACTTCTACATCACTATGATCAACCAGTTCTTGGCAAACAACACAATGAACCTGTTTTCTAACATCAGAAATAGATGGATCATTGGGTTCTTTGGCAAATATATAACAATTCATGAGTTTATAAACATAACATTGGAATCTGGAAAAACATAATTCTTACCTTTGTTTACTTCTTTTCTTGATTCTTCTGTGGATTGTTGCAATCTGGACTGGCTACCCATTTCACCTGTCACAAATCAGGACAATTGATTTGTGAAAATACAAGAGATAAAACTGTAACATGGAAAATAAAATATGGAAACACTAGGCATCAGTCATTTTCTTCTCCAATTTCTTTGATTTTCCCTTCTTCTGCCCTGATTTTGATTCAATAGATCTCGTTCTTGTTGCACTTGCTACTTTGTTGTCATGTTGATGGTCTTTTTCAGGTGATTTATCTTGTTTTCTATTCTTTCTTGCCTGTTTCTTTTCCATGGCGATGAAAAATAACACAAAACAGTAAGTTTTGAAGAAAAATGATAGCCAAATAAATTGGCTCTAAGCTTAACACAACAAAAATTAACAAAACACTATCTCCTTTGGCAACAACTATAGATCCATGAACAAGAATCCAAAATGATGCACTAAATCTGAGTATATCCAGGGATACCAAAATCATGCCTCAATATAAACAGCAACAAGGAATATTTCAGCCCCTAGGAATTCAGCTTGTTTGTGATAAAAATGCTACAATAGTTTCTATTTTGAATCTGAAATTGTAGGTTCAGAGGTGATATCTGAAATTACATTCAAAACATCATTGCATAGATATAATTTAGTATACTCACCCTATCAAAGACATGGAAAGCTTCATTTTTTAATAACAGTACTTATGCAATTATGTTTATTGGAACATGAGAAAGATGGTACCAAGCAAGGTCATGGAATTACATTGCTGTTATATTTGATACCCTTCCTTGTTCAGTGTATCCATGACAAAGTGAATATTCCTGTAAATATCATGTAATTCTTTGTAAACAAATATGGAAGATTGAGAAAGTACCAACAGTAATGATGTATTTAATTTGGTTAAGATTGTTGGCAAAATATGAGGTTGGAGAGTGAAATTTTTTTTGTAAAAATCAAAATTCTTGCCAGTATGTTTTCAGCCAGATACTGGGATTATAGTAGTGCATAACAGGCAAAATTTGAAACTATTTTTAGTGAATGCAGTGTTGTTGTTCAAAACACAGCCTATGTGCATGTAGAAAACAGTTTAAGCTTTATTGGTAAAGAAAATTGTTTCAATTTCAAATTAGCTAGAATTCAACAGATTAAGAATTTGGTATTCACTATCCAATATTCTCTTTTTAGAAAAAGGAGCACAATGATACAGCCTATTGCAGGAGTGACCAAGCATTTTTCAAACAATGGTGAAATGACACAAAGGTTTTGAGAATTGATTGGAAAGGGAATAACAAATACCCAGTTGAAAAGTTGTCTCCAAAAAAAGAAATAGCTTGGTTGCAATACTACTAATGTATGAGGTCTTTGATAATTATGTGGCTGAACAAAATGTTGATATAAACACTTAAGTACATTAGATTGATATATCCAGTATTGAGTAACTATACTTTAGAATTTAAAAAGGTGGGAACAGAGCTAGACAATGCATCAAGGCAAGACAACACTGGTAAGAGAAGGATAAGTTTATATTGATGTCACCAAACCACAGACCAATATAAGCTTTGGAATCCGCAAGGAGGATTTTTGAAGACAGATGGTGAACAACAATGATAGGTTCCAAACCAATGTCTTGCAATCAAAGGAAGTATCTCTTACAAATGCAGAAATCTGTTCTACCTCAAATTGCTACCAGCACTGGTTGACATTTCATTTAGTGCCTGAAGCTGAATGGGATGCAAAATCAGACAAACTACTACTCACAAATTATTGAATTCATTGAAGCTACAAAATCACATGACTTAGAATCCAACTAATTTGTTCCTGTTCTTTGATTCTTACCATGGGACCTCTCTGACCTTTGTTTCCTCTCATAACCATGCTAGATACTTTAGTTTCCCTTAGTGTTTCATTATTTCTGTATCTACCCAACTCCCTAAATTATTTTCATATCATCTCACCCCCACATGCATCCCTTTCCTGCCCTTTTCGTCAACACCTAGCCCCCCCTACCCTTCTCCCATGTTCACTTCCCTTTGTCAAAGCATATATATGTAGCCACTGATATCCCAACACACCCAGCCTCAAGTCTTGCCTCATCCATCTGGCTGTCCCCCTGTCTGCTACCACACAGCCTGTCCATGTCGCCTCTGCTTTTCTTGAACCTATTCATCCATTCTGCTGGCACCTACCCCTTCCCTTTGCCTCCACATCAAAACAAATCCCCATCTCAACCATAATATAACTTCAGAAACCCCAACCCTTGCCTCAACATGGCTTCTCCTGGTTCATCCCCACCCCATATATTTCTTCAGCAATTCCCACTTTCCCATTTCCTTAATAATCCCTTCTCTCTCCACCCAACACCACCATGTTGCCCTGGCAACCCTGACCTTTGCCCCAACCCAACCTTCCCTTGCCTTATCACCCATTGCATTGGCAATTCCCACTCCTCCATTGCACTGGCAATCCCTTCATTCTACACAAAACCACAGCACTTACCTCAGCAACCCCTAGCCTACCCCAACATGGCTTCTCCTTGTTCACCCTCACCCTAATTTATGTTTTTACAATACCCACCTCCTCATTGTATTGACAAACCCTTCACTCTCCACCAAACCCCACCATGTTGCCTTGGCAACCCCGACCCTACCCCAACACAGCAAAAAATGATTCACCCTCACCCTATTCATGCTTTGGAAACGCCATCACCCATTATATTGGCAACCCCTTCACTTTTCACCCAACCTACAACCTGAGCCTCACCCCAACATGGCTTCTCCTTGTTCACACCCATCCCATTCATTCTTTTGGAAATTAGGATCTCTGTGACAAGTGCTGTATAATTGACAACAACAATAGGGGTAGGCACTTGTAATGGAGATGGGTGCACTCATATTCACATTTGGACCATGCTGCACTCCATGCATATCTATCATTTTGATGGATCTGCCCAAAAGTTAATCATCATCACTACCCAGATATCAACACAAAATATTCAACAACAGGATCTTCATTGGCATCATCATCCTTGACTACATTTGGCAACATCATCAGAATCAACTCTCTTGCTCCTACAATTTTTGCACAATTCAAACTTGTCCACAGACTTGCTACCACCCCCAAGAGCCATCTGTAACTGGGCCTAATGCCTAACAGAACCCTCATCATCTTCCTTGCTGCCTTCCCTGCCAATCAAATCCTACCAAGGGCCCAAGCCATCCATACAACTGATGCAATCAGCACTTTAAAATGGGCCCTTGATTCAATCAAGAATCTAACAGGGATCCTCAAACAGCGGTAGCACCAAGAGATTGCATCTCCCACACCAAAAGGTACAATCAACAGGAATCTTCCCATACAACATCTCTCTTTCTTACCTACCAGACTTGCAACCATGTACCCAGGTCCCCAGCTCAGGACAGTCTTGCCATGCCACTTTTCCTCTTGAGAAAAATCAAGCACCAGAACCTGGTAGAGTCCCAGTAATACATGCCCTCTCATTTGCTGGCTTTGACTCCTTTATTCCTACTACAGCCAATCAACATTTCTATTCAACCCTCAAACTCCATGATTATGGAGAGGCACTTGCGTATGGGTCATCACCAATCAAGCATGCTCGAAAGTAAGTTTCTTTGCCCAAAGTTTGGCACTTTTCAAGCTTTTTTTCAACATATCTGGACATGTCGCATGTTGGTGTCAGTGTCACTAAATTTTGAGAAGTCCAAACTTCAGACTTTCCCAGCTAAGCTCTCCTCCAGTGTTCTTAAATCACACAACCACATTATCAATGGTAGGATCATGAGCTCTGGGGATATTCACATATTTTTTATCAGATCCTGTAACCATTTACTTAAGGACTTAGTTGCCAAAACAACAACTAGCAATTTTGTTGCAACTAATGGACAAGTTGTTCATGATGCTGGCTGTAGAAGAGATCAAGGCATGACATGGGATTTCTAATTTTATGAGGAAAATCAAAGGTAGTCAGTGAACAAAAATGAGATGTTCAAACAAATTACTTCCAACCAACAGAAGTATCTCCCACTAATGCAGAGTGTTCCACCTCAAATTGCCACCAGCATGGGTTGACATGATATGTAGCACCTTTAGCCGAATGGGATAACAAATTAGACAAAATACTACTCTTGAATTATGGGATTAAAAAAACCTACGAAATTGCCTGACTTAGAATCCAGCTAATTTGTTCCTGTTCTTTGATTTGCCCACCTGATCTTCCCCAGGAGCACTAGCTCTGGGGACAGTCACATAATTCTTAACAGATTCTGTAACCATTTATTTATGGGCTTAGTTGCCACAACCACAACTAGCAATGTTGTAGCAACTAAGAAAGAAATTGTGTAGGACACCTACCACAGGTGTGACATAGTTTTTCCAATTTTATGAGGAAAACTGGGAATCCAAGTGAGGTGCAAAAAAATTACAAAGATACCAATGGGTTGAATGTTTCACAAAAGAAAGAATGATATAAAAGATTTGCTTCAAATGACAAAGTGCAAAAAATCAATAAATTGGACATGACTACACAACTATAATACCATTATTATAATCATAACATTTTTGGTAGACCAAAAACAATTAGGTTTGACCTTAAAATCTTCTTTCTTCTAGATCTAAACATTTCTGTTTTTTGTTTGTTTGTTTGTTTGTTTGTTTGTTTGTTTCTTTGTTTCTTTGTTTGTTTGTTCATACAATCTAAGATCTTAGTCAAGTTATCAGCAAGAGCTGTGTGAAGTTTAATGTGGCAAAGATTCATTCACCATCTTCTTAGTATACTTTTTTCATGACACATTGATATAAAATAGTAATGATGAGATCAGGAATCAGGAGGAAAAACAACATTTGGTATAGTGTTTTCACCCAAATGAAACGGCCTTTTTACAGTGATATCCTTGGGAGTGCTAATTCTGACTATCTTGTTGATCAGTGTAACAGAAGAATCAGAGAATTCTACTTGAAGTTTGAATAAGTTGCTGGAGACAGAAAATTAAAAGTGATGGGATGTTTTCATTTGTTTCAATACTTCATAACTATGACAGAAATCAATGGCACACTGTTCTTATGTTTGTTCATGTAAGAATGAGAGTCAAAGTGGTCAATCATAATGATGCTTGGAAAAGGCAACACATAATAGATTAGTTGACACAAAACATCTCTTTAGACTCAATTATAGTGATAATCTGTTGATTGTTAGCTGAGCAAACATATTTCAACCAAATTGTGTTGGCATACCAAAAACAAGAAGCGTAAGGTTGGGGCATACAAGAGCCAAAACAAGATACCCAAATATTAAAAGTCAATGTTGTTTAATATTTGATAGAAAGCAGATTTTCTTGGCAAACTAGTTAACTTAACTAACATCTTAGTAAGACCCTCAATAATTATATTTTTAGTTACTGTGGTAATATTGTGTTTTACCAAGCCTTACCATAATTTAGACCAAATTTCATGGTACCACCAAATTATCAGGCACAGTAACCATATAGGACTGTTCAAATACAATACAGCACACACCCCTGACTGCCATTCATCATCATGGACGAAAATTGGCACCATGTTTGAGTTGTAGAAAAAATATTATGGACATCAAACAAAAGGTACTTGTCAAATTGAGATAACTGTAACAATTTATTACATTCATTTGAAAATTTACAAATTTCACGTTTTTTCAACAGGTTCAGAAATAAATATGTGAGATTTGACTTGACTAAAAACAAAAAGTTGCGCCAATTTGGGCTAAAAAATTGACAGATCAAAAATATTTTCCCTCACAGAATTATTGATATTTCTGAACTCAAACAACTTGCCATCCACAATCAATGCCACCATTGGTGAAGTAACCATTCCACCAAGCTCCCCCAATTGGGATGAAAGTGCTGATGATGATGCTGTGCAGGCTTCTGGTGCTAGAAATTATAATTCAAGAGGACCACGATCATGATGGCAATGAAAATCCATTTGACCACAATGATTACAACAATAATAATTGCACCCCCACCATGCATACCTACACGCCTTTCAAACCAACATGGAGGACACACCACTCTCTCCATTCAAACTAATCAGTACAAAAGAAAAAAGAAATTTAACAATGCTTATCCCTCAAGTGATCAAATTATGAGTGCATTTCATGATTATTTTCAATTTCTGGGTAGTCAGTAGTCAGGGTGGATGTAAAAATAGACTGGGTTCATGGAAATGCTTGAAGATTGTTGGTGGTGATTTGGATGTATGTGAGATCATGACCAAGTGTATGAATGACTGGTAATTCAAATGACAAAAAGAAATTAATGAGCCTTTCATCATTTTTTGGAGGCAGATGGTATAATCGATTTTGTTGTATCCAAGAGTTCCTGCATACAAACATTATTGTTGCCTGTGAATACAGAAAATCCAGCAAATTTTCAGTAAAGCAGTTAAGGCTAACATAATGTTTTGTATGACAGTGCTGCTTGCATTGTTTTGTGAGGGAACGCTCTTCTAGTAGAAGCTCATGGAAGCTGCAGATTCTGGTTCAACTCACCAACTCAATGCAATGTTGGACAAAAGAATAAAAAAACAAGAGCAACAACTCTGTTTCCATCACATTGCAAACCCATTTTTACAACCTCATTGGCTCCATTGATGGTTGTGCCACTCAATTTGTTCAGAGTGATGTTGATTGCACTGTCACAAGCACTACCCATGATGATGATATTGGCAAAATCTACCTTCCTTTGAACAATAGAACAAATCAATCTAATACCAATACTAACTTGCAATTGGTTGGGATCGTTCCACTGATACAAGTGGAAAGATGACAATGGAATAGCTTGATAAAATTGAGGGGTGGAATGAAGGAGACCTGAAGCCAGGCGCAGTTTTATTAGGGACTTACTTTTGATTTTGGAAGATTAATCTCCCAAATGTAATGAAACCAGTCTATCTTGCCCAATTTGTCTTACCTGAAATCAATCCATACCAAATGTTTGAGATGAATGAAACACACTTAAATTTTTTTCAAGAAAAATCTCAAAATGACATACTATACCAATCACCAACAGAAAAAGAAGCAAAGAATGACGAGGAGGAACAAAAGGAAAAAGTGATTGATAGCGTTTTTGGAAAATATTGAGGAAAAAGCAATTGGAAGCATAGAAGATAAAACGTAATACTGCCATTGTTGTAACTTTTATTGAAATTTCCTTGTTGCGTCAATTCACTAAAGACAGGTTCATTTGGTCAATGTTAAAAATCTACATAAATCCTTTTTGATTCAAATTAATGTCAATTTTGAAGCTATCATCATTAACCAACTGCATTTTTTGTAGACAACATGAGGTACTATAGTAGACAACATAGGTCACTATGTGATTTGCTGTTGATAACCACTTGATTAATGTATATTTTGTCATGCCACATGGATGAAAAATCACAAGTGAGCTACAACCACCAACTTGCCAGAACACTAAGAACCACCAAACAAGGGGATCCCACTCCCCCCTCTGCCACCACCAATTGCCAACACTACCAACACTATTGAGAGTGGAACAGAGCTATCACAGCCTCCCCAAGAACAGTCTGTGATGAATATTATCATTCTCCAATCAATGACATTTTTTAGCACCAACAACTGTAATGGCTTTGAGCAAAAGTATTGCTGTCAATCCCTGTACCAAAGGACCAGAATCTAATGATGCAAACACCCTCTCTGATGATGATAGAATTGGTGACACTGATGGTTAGCTGCCAACAATGGTATTGACGAGAACAATTAATAACTAGATGGTGGTAAAAACTGATGAAAATTCCATCATCCATCCCTAAATGTTGAACAATGATCAACCAAACTAATGGATACAGTGTTAATAGAAAGTTTCTTTATTTTAATGAAAATGCAGATCATGACAAGAACCCCAAAACACTTGTTGAAACTTTAAATATTGATAGATTTGATGCAATTACATTTAGAAGTATTGGTGGATCCTTGGATTCTATTGCTCTGTTGATAAACAAAAACCTCCAACATGCAAGGGAAAAGAGAATATTAAACTTGCTGTGGAAGTATTCAAGTGACTAGCTGATGAACTGCAATGTTTTTGCATTGCTGACAATGGCTCAATCTATGACTTTTATAACAGCCAGTGCCAAAGGAATTATTGGACAATAATACCTGTCCCACGCATTGCCATCTGTTGCATATGTTCAACAATTATGAAGATGATGGATATCTCTGGAAAATGGACACCTTTGTCATGATTGTGAATTTGGATTGAGAGGCATATGCTTTGTGCATTTTCCCTGATACATGGTATATTCTAAAAATCGAATTGTGTTGTGCCAAAGTTTGCTTTTAGGGGGAGATGATAGACAAGGAAGCTGAGAGGGAAAGAGAAACAGTGAGGGCATCTGTTTTTAAAGGTGATTCAAAGTCATGAAAAGCATTGTTGTATCTTGCTATTCAGAAATCAGAAAACTTTTTACATTCTTTCTCATAGCATTCATGTATCATTTGAGTTGATAAGAAAAATGATTACAGTCACCTCCTCAACAAAACAGTTGTCTTCAAGTTATTCTGTTTCAATTTTCCTGATTATTATGAACTTGAAATGCATGAAAATGATTTTTGCAAATCATCTGAAATTGGCTCATTGCTTGATGCAATTCCAACAAAGTATACATGGTGCTGGGCTCTGTAGCTATGAGGGATAAATGTTACAATGGTCGATGTGTTCATGTTGTATCAGTGATACCACAATAGAGACAACTACCAATGACGTGTGATCACTATTTATTTCATGAAGCCATCGGAGAACTAAACACAATGTTGCTAATGAGGACTTTGAAGCAAAAAGAATCAATACAAGCCTACTATTTCTTGAAGCAGAAACAACAACCAGAAGAATCATCAAAGGCAAATCAATTTAACAACAACACTATCTGCACAAAGACTAGTCATGTCAGGTTACTCATAAACTTGTTACAAATTAGTTGAATATTTCAATTGCTCTGACATAAAAATATTTTACAACACCAACACTTATACAAGACAATCAATTTTCCAACAACCTACACATTTTTTTCCTTTTTAGGAGAAAGGTGTCACAACATGCAATTTTAAATCAGACACCACAAATTATTTATCAAACATATTGATAATTGTAAAATATTTAAGATTTTAAATTATAATTATAATTCATTATGTTTGAATGTTTTAGTAACAATATTTTAGAAAATGACTTTTGTTTTACAGAAATTTAATTTAGCAATTTTTTAATTCAACCTTCTCTCTTTTGAATTTTTGTAAGTTGATTGTTGCCCCCACCTGTGTTGGAAGTTAAAATAATGTTGAGATTGTTATTTTTCACCCCCCTTCCCCTCAAATTCAATGAAACTCTCAAATCATTTGATAAATTTAGTCCCTCACCTTGGGAACATTGCTAGCCCTCCACCATTGTTAAGTGATACAAAAATTGTTAGGCAAATACAAAAATTATTGGGTTGCAATGTCTCATCTCATTATTAGATCCCCCAATGACAGCTTGGGACAAATGCACTAAATTATGGAGCAGTGACATCTCACCTTGTCAGTAGCTTGCAATAAATTGCTAGCTATTCCCTCCAAGAAATTTTGTTACAGAAATACAAAAAATTGGATCATCAATGTCTCACAGCATCATTAGCTTGCAATCATTTACCAGCTAATATTCCACATCAATTTTGTGAAACAAATAAAAAATTGAATGGCAACATCTCACCTCAACATAGGTTGTAACTAACTGTCTGCTTATACTGCCCTATGTGGGAACCCCCACCAGCAGTAATGAAGTCTAATACTAAACAAGAAAGTAAACATTTTTGTCTGACCAGAAGTAAAAAAATAAAAATTTCACTTGCTGCTGACCATGTAATATTTTGTGGAAATTGTCAACATAAAAATTAAAGAATTTACAGAATTTTTGGCTGATGGGACAATCACCTTGACTGAGTCCCATTATATTTTGAGCTATGAATATTAAAGCAAAATGAAAATGTTGGTTGTTTTATTGAGAGGAGATGTTAGACATATCTAATTCAGTTGATGCTAGGGTGAGGTAAATTAGATTGATATGTTTTTTGTTTGAAAAAAAATCATAGAAAAATTAATTATGGGAATAGTAGAATTTCTAGCAAGTTTTTGTCTGTGATAAGGAAAAACAAACTGCAGAAAAGCAGTATTGCCGTGCTCCTACAGACTTTAAAGGGTTACAATGAAGTAATCTCTCTAAATAAAGAAGTAAAATCTCAATACAGGTTTTTGTGTGCCTGTCACAAGAACCATTTTCAAAGATTTCAGCCTTGAGTCACTAGTCTTTTAAAGCAATATCAAATTTATTTATTACTATATAAAATCTTCTTACCTTTGATAAACTTCTTTGGTATTTATTTGCTTTTAATTGG
>JALLPE010001752.1:0-11041 GCA_036940025.1 Conticribra weissflogii
TTGAGCAACACAAATGGGGGTGTGTCTTGCTGTTTGAAGTGTCATTGGAGGAGGTAGTAGAGGACCATTTTGCCAACCTGGATGTGATTGCTGCATGTACTAGTCCAAGTGGAGTGACGGTGGGATTCAAATTGTGTATTGTCCTCATGCAGCCAACAATGGGAGAGGTAAGTCATGAATAGATCCTTCCACAAGTTGTCACCATTGTTGTTGTATGCTATGTGCCATAGGGTTTTGTTGCAGGTCCAACTTGAGTTGGAGACAATGCCGCAATCCTCAACAAGCTGTTTCAGTGTGCGATAGCTGTCATTGGATGCTGAACCCAAGGCAATGATGTATGGGAGGACCTGTGTAATGCAGAAGTAGTAGTCATGGAAGGAGGTGCAATAGTAGAAGCCATTGACTGTTTCCTTGTTGTCGTAGCATTAAAAATTGTTGTTCTTGCTCCAGACCAACTTGCACCAGATGGTATACAAGACTTTGACCTGCTAGCACCTGTCAGGTGAATGTTCTGTGTTGGAGATGTTTTTGAATGTGAATGGGGACTGACAGAGAGAGTAGGCAGATGGGTGGTATGGGATGCTGGCATACAAACCAGCATTGGAGGTATTGTAGTTGCTGTCAAACATGGTGGAAGGGAAGTGCTGCAATTGGTGGGACCAGTGCACTGTGGTGCATGTGGAACAAGGGGAGCAAAGGTGGCTGTTGATTCTATTCCTTGGTGGTGTTGTTGTTGTTGTTGTTGAGGGAATATTGTGGAAGAAAGGGTGTGATGATCCCAAACAAGGATGGTGGTGGGAGGGTAGTGCTTGCACATGGCTGGAGAAATGAAGTGGGGTCCAAAGACTCTGGCAGGGCTTCTGTCAATGCCATTGCATTGGGTGGTGTTGTTTAGGATGCAATAAGTTTTGGAGTGGTGGGGCAAAGAATATTGTGGGTGGTGGTGGTGGTGGCACTGTTGGAGCGCAGTGAGGGCTGGGCTAGGTGGGTGGAGGATCTGCAGATCATTGGGGTGAGGACTGTTTGATTGCAATGAGGATTCTGCAAGGCAATGAGGGTCCTCTTGATACAATCGGGGTTGGGTCTTGGTTGTTAATTGGACATGGTAAGATGCCAAGCCATGGAGTGAGGACCGTTTGATTGTGACACTTGAATTACTATGCAATGCAATCTTCTGAGGGTCTACTGGCTGAGGCATAGGGAGCAGCTGGATGGAGGATTGGTGAGGGCAGTGAGTTGGCACAGTGACACAGTGACACCTTTGCATGAAGTATCTTGTTGCATTGTTGCACTTCCTCTGTTTCTGCTGATTCTCCCTTGACAAGCTGTCTTCTGCAATTGTCTCAAGTCTATCAATGAGTCACTTTCCCCTAAAAAGGAGTAACAAAAAAGAGTACCTGCCAACCTAGCATCAATGTTTCCCCTAAAATGCCCCTTGTGATATCTGATATCTCCCCCTGCAATGTCTTAATCTGCTAAGTCTCATTCTTCAATGTCCCCCCAATGCCTCTTCAAATTTCCCTGCAACATACCACCTCTGACAGAATACATTGCCATCATGCAGCAACAACTTCCACTGCCATCTCCCCACACAACATTTCCCCTTGCAATATCTCCCATTGTTATCTCCCTCTCTAATCCCCCTTGTTAAAACCCACAACACCTCCTGACTGGCTGAGGCAAAGAAATTGTTGGACACAGTGTTGTTGGTACAGAGCCAGAGGCAGGGAGCTTCATACCTGTGAATCTTGTTATTTGATTATTGAAAGATAGAACTTTCACAAGTGTGGTGGGAAATGGAGCGTAATTAAGTGCACCTGGAAAATGCAGCAGCTGTAACACCAATAATGATGTTGCCTAATAAATAAACTAGAGAGTGCCATTGCACCTAGCCAATCATACCATGCAAGTGAATATTTTCAGATTTGAAAATTACATTAAAAAGTGTATGATCTTGCTTTTGAAGCAAATCTTGACACAAAAAGAAGTGTCATCTTTGACCAGATTTTTGTGAATGGAGTTCCAAGGTTGTAATGTTGGAATTTGAGCCTTTTTTATTGCTGCAGCAACAGTCTCTGATTGATAATTTTAAACAATTAAATTTGACCTTTATCAGTTTGTATGATTCTGGCCACTGACCAGTTCTACCAGTTCATCACATTTAACATGTCAAATTAGATATATTGAAATTGTAAATATATCTGGTAAGCCACAAGTTTGAAGTCACTGTATTTTGCTTTTGCTATATTATTTTGTTGAAGTAACAGTCTTCATTTGATAAGACAACAATCAAATTTGACCCTTGTCTGTGTTATAGGATTCTGGTCATTCTCAGGAATTCAAATGGCTCATTACAATACAGAGTGTCAATTCGATAAGTTTAAATTATCAATAAGACTGGTTCACCCACGATTTTGTAGTCACCTTGAGTTGTAAGTGTCCAGTTAATAATACTCCAGCAACAACCTATGGTAAGTCAATCAATTTTAAACATTGTACAAAGTTTTGATTGGTTCTAAATACCATTGGCCCTACCCAAGAGCTACAAAAGTTCACATCATTGGTAAATCAGTCAATAGAACAACACAACTAAGTATTTAATATTTCATCATAGTATTTTAAATGTTGTCAAATTCCAAACCATTTTGTTACCATATTTGTTTCACTCTGTTATTTTTATGAACACAATTTTGACATTCAATACAAATGTAACACTGCAAACAAGGAAGAAAAACAATCAGAGGTGAGTAAGAATTCAATGCCAAATCTTCATCAGATGTATTGTAGAATCTCTAATATTTTACATAATTCAAAAATGTTGATTCGTTTGGCATCAACATTTGATAAATCCATGAATCATTGAAAGGACTACAGACTCCAATATGCACAATAGTAAAGTGAAATTCTCAAGTATGTAATATATTAGAGTTGTTACAGCTCAATCTAACATCCAAAAAATCGAAAAATTCAATGAGTTCAAACAATTGGTACATAGTGTTTACTATCCTGTTGAGTACCCAAAAATCCATTGCACTAACCTGATCTGGTTCATCAAGGAAAACAACAAACTGAAAGCAGTTTTGACTTGAATTTGAAAAATTAATTACTGTGTTATTTTGATATTTGAGCTTTAATTGTAAAAAATAAAATAAATAGGCTTTGATTTTTTTATTCTAATTTGGTCTATGAGTTGGTATATGATTTTACATTATTTTTTTGGGTATATGATTTGGTATATGATTCATAGATGCTTGGTATTCAAAAGGACAAAAAATTGACTTTGGTCGAAAATGTCTGATCAGATATTCCTTGTTCTAATATATGCATGGTATATGAAAAATACTAGTATATGGTCCATTTTAACACTTTTTTGTTATACCACCGGTATGTGTAATGCCAAAGGCTACAGAAATGACCGTTTTTGATTGGTATATGACTGGTATATGACATGCTGGTGTACATACACCAAACTTTTTAGCTGTAATGTTAGCACCAATTATTCAACACCACGTTTTCATCATTGACATAGACTTCTAGCATAACTCTTTTTTTGGCATGGCCATAACCCTTTGGGATGGCAGATACCTTAACTGTATTAGCATGCTCAACAAGGGGTTTTCCTTGAGGATGATTGTAGATTTGAAAGTATAATCTATTGCATGATTTTTGCTTTTTGCTCTGAAGTTTTATGAAAATACCTGTAATATGCTCAGCAAAAAGGGTACATTTATTTTAGTGAATCTAAAATAGAGTAGATAAAATGACATCTATGCATATCCTGATACGAACTGGTGCAGTGGAACATCTGATGTTCTGACACTGTCTGGCTACCATCAATCATGTTATGAATAGTAAGTGGTGAAACAGGAATCTTGTCATAGGAATGGTGGTATGCAAACTTGTTTAATACTTGATATTTTGACTACATGCTACGCAACACATCTGATATTATTCTATATCATCATGTCCTTAGATTGGTGCGTACAAAATCCAAAAGGATTGAAACTGTGGAAGCTGAGTTACAAATACCACAAGAATACCACTTCTCCTCTCCTTTAATTATTTGTTAGCTTCTGATATGGCAATCTTGTAAAGAAGTAGATCAGTTTTCCAACAATATGATGATGGCCTTCTAAACCATGTTGCCACCTTTATTCCTTGCCACAACTCCACCATGATGGCAAGTTCTCTTTTTGATTCCTCAAGCTCAGCCAAGCAACGCAAAGCTGTGTGGACAAGAAGGAAACATCTGTTATCTTGCTTGGTATCATCATGTTCTCATCAGGGCTCTCATCATAAGAATACCCCCTTTTCAAGGGAAGTGAGATGTGAAATAACTTTTGCACATATGCATTTCAACAGTTGATATATTTGCTTTTCATCACAAATCTCTGTCACCTAATTCTATTGTGTACTGTGAACATGTTGCATACCCAATCATTACTAGTAAATATAAACAATAAAAGTTACAACTCAAACCCAATGCATACCCAACATTCCAAATTAAAGTACAATGAGACAGAATTTTTTACTTACCATCACCATAATCATTATACCAACTATAGATATGATCATTTTCTATGTAGTTTCAAGTTTGTGAGCTTTTAATGCTTTTGCATACAAAATTTAAACTAATAAAAACCAAAAATTGTATATACCATTCATGGCATTTTGAATTCAATCCATTTCTATGACAAAGCAACAAACATAATTGCAATGAATTGATATGATTATTTTTGTAAACAAATAAGTAGCCAAAATTTCAAAATAATATCATTGACAACAGCATTTATGGACTGAGTTATCATGAGTAGAGAGATCCCAACCAATTTGGAATGAATGGTTCTCCTGCTGATCTTTTAAGATTTTGGTAATACTAACTGCAACATCCAGATGTATAGACAACAAAGTGTGTGATAAATATAAAGGAGGGGGGATATTAAAATTTAACATACATTGTTCTATTAGATTACAAAAATAAACAAATATGATGCAGTGGAAATAATCAGATAATAGTACAAATGATTTGATTGCATACACTGCAGAAACATCATTTTGAGGGTGTGCAGAGGCTCACATGTTGTTGGGATACAATCAATCACAGAGTAATGTATCAATTTTGTGATGATACAAGACTATCAACAGCAATTAAAGTACTAGCTAGTGGTGCAGAAGAGTGCAATGCTCTAGTATAAAAGTAATTACTAGAAATCATCATAGTTGAGTAGTTATCAGTTGCCTCTCAGTACCTATCAATCCGCTGTCAAGGTTATACACTGTTTTTGGATAGTAAGTCGTGCTTCTCCATTGAATCTCTCATTTTCAAGTTTTTGTGTTCATAGATTATGTGTTTCCATCTTGATTGATGGTGGAGGATTGGGTCATTTCTTTCGCTCTGTTTGTCTTTTGATCAATGCTTGCTTGCTTCCATACAGGTCACTTGCATGGAACATGACCACATGGTCAGAGGGGGTGAATTAGAAAATTAAGATTGGTGTTTCGACGAAAAATCATTTAACGTTGGTACGCATAGGAATATATTTAAAAAATATTATTTTTGTCCAACAAAAATCAAACTGCGGAAAAGTGCCTTCGCCACGCCACCATTCCTACCGCGATGAACACTACCGCCATTCGTGGCAAAAACAATTTTATACTTAAAATTTTTTTCGGCTGAGTTAGGGTTCCAAAAAAATAATATCGTCACAAAACAATAATATCCACACGGATGGAAGAGCAAAGCAGTCCATCAACCAACGAAATGGACAGAAGTACCAAAAGCACCCGAATCAGCACCGACTCCCACGCCGCCGCTCCCAGAGACGACTCGAACACCCGAGAGAATAGAGGCAGCAGAGACAGCAGAGAAAGTAGAGGCAGCGCAGGAACCAGAGACAGCATCTCCCACCTCGTAGGCAACGCCTCCCACTCCTACATCGTCACGGAATACGCCGGATACGAAAACGTCGCGGAAGTTTGCTTCGAGAGGACCAATGGACGTCTCAGCTCTTTAGCCTTGGAATCGCTGCCGGAATTTCTTTATTGTGATTCAAAGAAAAAGACTGCTCCTAATAATGACGGCAACGGGGGCATCGATGCAGAAAGTACCATCGACGACGAGGCGAGGGATGAAAAAGATGAAGGGGGAGGGAATGATTCAGCCATTGATGAATACGGATGTGGAAGCAACCGAAATTCCGAAATTGAAAATGGTGAGAAAATCAAAAGTGGAAACACTCAAGAAAAGAACAATCTACAAAATAGAAAAACAGAAAACACCTTTACGAACAGTGATATCCCGAGAAAACACCCAATAAACTCAAGCTGCGCCATATGCATAACCGAATTCGTAACCAACGCCAACGACATTCTAATCTCCCTTCCGCCATGTCAACACGCCTTTCACAAGGAGTGCATTCTTCCATGGCTCTTGAAACATCGGGGATATTGTCCCCTTTGCTCTGAGCAGGTTGTCGTGGAAAATGAAAAGAGATCATCCGAACTGGATCGAGAGGAGGCTGCCAATCGTCTGTTTGGTGGAAATCGTGACATCGGTTTTATTGGCAGCAGTGGCAATGGCGGTGATCGGAGTAGTAGGATTTCGAGCTCGAGTGGGACCAGCGGAAGAAGTAGTCGGAGGGGACGAATCGCTGGGAACAGTTTTGGGAGGGGTGGAAATTGGTTGACGAGAGCGGCGAGAAATATGTGCTTTCGACGGAGGACGTAAACCATGAAATTAAACGATTATTTTCGGGTGAGAGAACGGGTTTTTGATGAGGTATTCTCGCTTGTGCAAATTATAAGAGTATTCTTCGGGTGAAACTCTTACTTGTGGGCGTTTCATTTTCCAAGAAATCGTTGATTGTCATTATCGTGTAAAGTAAAATGTGAAATTGAGGAAATATTTTGGAAATGCAATGTGCCCTTGGTTATCTATCTTACTCTCATCGTTTCTCTTTCAAAAATCTAATGATAATAGGGTACCACCCTATGATATATTATTGTAATAGAATAAAGACTCGCTCTTTAGGAGTCCTAACGTTCTCTGGGGTTAACATATTTGAAGCAGAATTGATAATTGAATAGAATCGACGATGACACAACAGGTTTAGGATCTGCTGAGCGATGAGTAGATTTTAAAAACTATACCTAAAAAACCAGTTAATCTGCCAGGAATACCCTTCCCATGATTTCAGTCTTGTGAAGAAAACAATGATAAGGCTTCAGGCCTTTTGCCTCAATCAAATAACTGTTTTTCGAACCTAAGTGTTGGAAGGTACATAAGGTTGGGGACGTCTGATGGACATGGTCTCTTCAAAATTGTGGCAAAGTAAGCATGCTGTTCCATTTGTGTAGACTCTTGTGATTGAGCAGGGTCCTTTGATTGGTGATGATAGTTCATGTTGCTTGCATTGTTCCAATGTAGGTATAAATTGACAGCAGGACTCCAACACAGTAACCATGAAAAAATCTTTTATGTTTTTGTTGGTGGTGTTGGCAAATGCTTATTCTTGCCAAATGCACTTGATTTCCCTAAAATTGATTGTGACTCATTGCCAAAAGAGTATGTCTGTTCCAAAGAGAAGCTGTATTGGTAAATAAGGTTGTTTTTGGTATTGTAGTTTATGCTGCATAGGCATAAGCTTTGTCAAGAAATGTTCCTTTGAATTTGGTTCAGTGATGTTGGTTGTCATGGGTTGAGTGGAGTTGTTTGATTATGGAGTTGGCTTGCATTGAGTTACATTGTGAATTCAAACATTTTTCAATGTTACATCATAACTTGAGAGCAGAGAACCATGTACACTAGTTATTTTTGTCATGTCTTCATGTTCAGAAGACAATGGAATGGTTATTGTTTTAGCTATTTGTTTTGTTGTTTTGTAGACACACATGACTAAGGAACTATCACTGATATAAACTGTGATAGTTAACTATCACCAACAGTTAATGTTGGTAAAAATTAACAGTCACCATTACTGTGTATTGTATGAGCCATTACACAAGATGATGATGATAATTAACTATCACTGTCATAATATGTAATAGTCAACTATCACAGTCTATTTTTTCCATGACCATGCAATTGAATTCCCTAATATTGCCAAAATAATGTCACCAATCCATTATCTTCCAGGAGCATAAACATATTTGGAGTAGAATTGATAATTGAATAGAATATAAGCTGATATGGCATTAACTAAAATAGTAATTGTGAGATTAGTTTTGGATTTTCTGAGTATTCAGTAATCAAAAGACAAGTTGGTTGATCTGCCTAGGAAAAAAGAAAGAAATAATGTGGTGAGAATTTGCCACTACTGATTTGCTGTGTATTACTTCTTGTTAGCCTTGTTTTTGACGAACGTGTCATAGACCCTAAACTCATCAACAAAAGTTCTAGAGTATCTTATGTGATCTGGTACCATAATAAAAATTTTATCATCATCTCAATGGAATGATGTTTTGGCTTCGTTTTTTTCGGATGAGAAGCACGGCCATCTTCTGTGACACAAAGGAAGACGATGACACAATGCGCCAAACAAAAAAGAAGTGAACATTACAAATTCTCTTCCACAAACAAATGCCATCATGAGATGGGGATGCAATTAAAGCTAGCAAATGTCAGATTTTTTGATCAGTATACATGCAAAGTTCAGCACAAAGAATCATGAGCAGAACTCTTAAAGGACCATTGCAATAGAGAAGAGTCCTTTCTCACATTTAACAATGATCAGTCAATTTTGTTTGATGATCATGACACCCTTTAGGAAAATGAAAGCATTGGTGTGTATATGGAATGGCATGTTGTGGTTGGGGTATGCCATTACAAAATCTACAGTTGGAATTGTTTACATGATCTTAAAGGTCATATCCATTTTTGGTGCCCAACAAAAGCGGTTTTTACCATACAGAGGTTGCAGCAAATATACCTGTTGAAGCCATATAAGCTGATAAATGTTGACAGCAGCAAGAAAATCATGCATTTTCTAGATGATGAGTGGGGGGCTTGCTCAAGGATGGCAGAAATTCATTTCTTTCATTGTTTGAGCCAAGGTGGTATTGACCAAAATCTGAACCAATCCTGTTTGCATTTAAAGAGTTCAACAGTGAAGTCATTAGCTTCAAGGCAAGACAACACTTTTTAAGTAATACTTGGTGTTCTTCTCAGATTTTTGAGAAGAAAAAAAATTTTTAGATGAATTTCAACACAAAAAAGGAATTGTAGACCTTATGCCTATTTTTGTTGAACACAGTCATGTGCATATTTTAGGTTGATGGAAAGGCACTCATATTTGTGATTTTCAAAAGGAGTGATGATTAAACACTGCTCTTGGGATTGTTCATCACTTTTACATGTAAATTTTTGCAAAGAGATACCAAGTTTTCTGAGAGAATTGTATCCATAAACATGTTGCTAAATAGTAACAATAATAGGCAATGGGTATTTTGTATTTCTTGCATTTCATGCATTTTTTGAGATATCTGAGGTAGGAGATTTGTCTGACTCCATAATCTTCTTTGCAACTATGAATCAAAGTCAAGCCAACTCAGAGGCACCACACTCTTCAAGAATTCCAATCCACCATGTATAAAAGTTATTTTTTGAATGTTTTTCATGGGCACAAGGTACCAGATATGCTCAATAGTGTAATGGTTCTATGCAAGGTTTGAGATTGATGTGGACTTTTTAATGTTGGTCAACACCAAGAGTTCTATCAGATAATTAATATTTTTGGCCATGACTTGTTGCAATTCATGACATCGATTCATGTTTAGTTGCTTTTGGTTGGTATAACTTTGTTAGCATCAACTTGTCTATATTTGACATGTAATTCAGGTGGTATACTTGTTGAATATCTCTTCATCGAATATGACATCTTTTTATTTGTAGAGTGGATCATTGAGATCAATATACATAATGTTGTTGTCAAAGAACTCACCTTGGTCCTTAAGAGGGATCTCATGGTCCATCCGTTGTAGGACACTATCACTATAATTGGTAGTAAAGCTGACCTTAATCAGGAATTCAGCGCCAAAAGTGACATTGTATTGACAATTTTTGTCAAACATGTAGGCAGCCTGAGATGTATTGCTATTAAACTCAGGGAAAGTAAGTGTTGTTAGTTCAACTGCTTTACTTGGTCAAGGGTTTGGAACCTAAATGGGGGCATGTTTGGAATACATTGTGTGTTGCTTGGCAATTCAGACCAATCAATCATGGTTTTGGTGGATCCAGAATGAAACATGACCTTGAGAAGTTCATTTAATGAAAGGCCATAAATGGTCTTGCATGTTGCAATAGCTCACAATAATAATTTGTCTAATAGTTGTTGTAAAGGCACAGATACTTGATAGGATTCAATAGCAGATATAAGAATAGTATCAAGGTGATGACATTCGTTTAATTCACTACCATACCAATGTTGATTATATGTTCATGCAAAAGGTTTCTAATGAATCCTGAGCAAGTGCACTATCTCAACTACAACAAGGGAGTCAAATTTCAGTCAAGATCTCATCAAGAAGGTTCATCAGGGCACATGCAGAAATTTTGGAGGTAAAATCTACCTTCCACAATTCCTGAAAAAATTAATGCTGTCATTATCACCCAATCATTGATGTTGCTGATCATACCAATCTGTATATGTATCAGCCCTTACTTGATAGTGCTTCTGCAGAGTATTAAAATACTCATGGTGCTATGGGGACAAATCCTGTACTGTGAGGGGAACCAAGCCAGTCTTCTATTCAGCTCCTCTTAATTCACAAAAGGATCTCAGGATTTCTCCAATTTGATCCAGTGCACGGCAAAAAAAAGGTCGTTATTTGACTTTAAACAGCTTTTTTTGTTCACATACAGCTCTTATACCAGATTTCCACGTATACCAGTTTGTATACCCGAATTTTCAGTTTTAGTCATTCTCGTGACTTTCACATACTGTATGTATACCAGAACAGCCATATACCAACTGCATACCAGAATTTATCACATATACCAGCTGTATACCGATCTGTGAAAACCCCTTTTTTGTTTTTTGCCGTG
>JALLPE010001753.1:0-11041 GCA_036940025.1 Conticribra weissflogii
TGGTACTTCAAAAGGAATGCGTTTGGGACTATGTGTTTGCTGTCTATTGAGCTTTCCATCCGATTACGTGACTGATTCGATTGGCTGACTCTAAGCGCCCCAACATGCACCTCTTGAAATACTTTGTATTGCAGGCTGATCGAATGATGATAGAGTATGGTCCAGAGATTGAGACGTCCTATGCAAGTATTCCCCAGAATGTGAAGAATATCATGGGAGATACATCTAAATATACTGTCGACTTTGATAATGACTCTCCTCCCCCCCAAGACAAGAACAAGAAGGTTCGCAATAAGCTCAAGAGCACAATGGATGAAGAAGTGGAGGATTCTTCATGGGAAGAGTCTTCTGTTGAGGGGGGGTGGAGAGTGAAGAGGAGTTAGAGGATAGCAATGAGGATGATAAGAAGCCAATGATGTTCCAAAAGAGGATGGCAATGACTTGGTCCTGTCCAACCCCCAAGGAAACACTCTTACTGGTGCTTGATGTTGGATTGGAACAAAAGACGCAAGTATCTGTTGCATGTTATTGCTCATGTTGCACACATTTTATCTCCTCATCCTCTTGTTCAAGACTTTGTGAGAAACAGAGGTGGCGCAGCAGGCTTGACAGCCACAGAGTATCTCATCAAGAAGTGGATCATTCCCAAGCATCTTGTTGGTGAAGAGAGGGAGGAGAAAGAAGAATCTATGATAGACTTATTCCATCAAGAGTTTGGTATGATTGTGCAGTTGTTGTATGTATCAAATTTTTGTCATCTATCTAATTACAGTACTTGTCTTTTATTTTTTAGATTCTTTTCAAAATCACACAGGTATATATGACAGAGCGCATATATGGATTAGTGCTAAAAAAATGATCTCTCTCCGCATCTTTGGCACAAGTATTACTCCGCCCAAACCAAGGTGTTGCAGGTCCTGGCCTGTTGCGTGTGCTCCAAGATACTAGGCATTGGCTCCGCCAAGCAAAGTTGGAAAAAGGTCAAGAAAAATATGAGTGGAGACCGGTCTTGGCTGTCAAGTGCGAAGGCAAAGATGCAAGCCACTATTGCTGGAATCCATGTGGCAGAGAACAACAAAGAAGACTGTGCAAAGAAGATGAGAGCTGGTGCCATTTGGGATGATGACTACTTTGAAACTCTTGGTCTGGATGCACACTGTCTTCCCCTTGATGTTGCCCCAGATGATGAGGTCAAACGAAGGACTACCCGCATCTTTTGCGCCTGGCTTGAAGAATGGGAAGAGGTCCGTACCATTCCCCAAGGTGATGCTGTTCTTGAACAGAGGATCTTGAGGAAGTATGGTGGACTGAAGTTTGTTGATCCTGATACGGACAAGGAATTCACTCTGCATCTTGATTGGTCGTGTTTTCAGAAGGAGAGAGGGAATAATTGTTATGAATTGTTCTGTATCTTGGACGGTTTTGATGACACAATTGCTGATGATGACCAGTCAGATATGTATGCACCGTGGTGTTGCAACTAGGTAGTTCATGAAATTGCAGAGTATTACAAACTCCATGATGATGAGGGAGTAGTCATCTACAAAGAGGGAGATATTGACAGCATTGATGGCAAGGGTGATGATACATTGATGGTTTAATTTTGTATGTTCAGTTGTGGTCTAATAGTTGTCAAGTGTTTCAAGTCAAAAACAATTTATTTTCCAAATGTTTCTTAATTACTATGTTCATATTAGTATTATCACATTACACAGGTCAAAATTACATGTAATTGTGTCTTGCATTGTTAATTAGGCTGTGTGTAGCACTTGTAGATGAGTAATTAACTAGAAAAAATTTAATCCAACTTTGCCCTGAATTTTACCCTTTACCATGAGGAATTCAAGGGTAATTTTGGAAATTACCCATAGGTAACAGGTAATTACCATATTACAGTGGGTAAAGGGTATTTTACCATCATTTTCAGGGTAACAAAAAAGGTAATTGCAAACCTAGCTTGTTGTTTGTCCTTCCACTCCTGTTCTACTGTTTCTACTGCACTGGTAATATTTGACATTGTTTTAGTAGGACAGTATATATTGCTGCATTGACAATAACAATTTTATTTCTACTACATCTCCCACTTTCTTCATCTGTTTGCATGGTAACAATCAACTCTTTCAAGTTTCAAGTCCCAAGTCAGCCACTTTATCTTTCACCTCTGTCACTATGGCATGTAAAATGTATCATGAAACTCCTTAAACAACGCTTTTCTCACAATTTGTTTCTCCATTTTTATCAGCCTGTTGTTCCTTTGCTGTTGATTTGTCATCTACTTGCTTCATGAATCTGTCAAAGATATATCTCTCCTTTAAAAAATCTGAATTTTACTTTTCCAGTTCATCAGTTTCAACCTCAAACTTTCTTGTATAATATTCTAGCTTTGATGCCTCCTATGTTTGCCTTTGGAGTGAGTGTTTGCTACCAAAAATGGTTCCTTGGGCTGAAGAGTAAGTGATGATTGTGCTCATCTCCAATACCACCAGTAGCATTGACATTGAATCCTGGTTGGGGCACATCAACTTGATGACTGGAAGATGAAACACACCCTCTTAATTGACTGGCTTCTCAGGATAAATAGAGTCTTCTGTATGCACTTCCAATTCCTAGGCTTTCTTAACAAGATGTTCAGGGACATTTGTGCAAAAACTCTCTTGTTTTCCACTGTACCGATGGCAGGGTATGAACAGACTTGAAAGTTATGAATAATTACAAACAAAGAAGTAGTTACACTTTTTCAAGCAACAGAACATTATTTTGAATTCCAGATACAAAAGTAAAATTTTGCAAGGGTAACTCCCTTCTAAGACCTGTGGGTTTAAGGAGAACATCCTTCTTGTACCAGTGCATTTAGCACACCCCTTCCAAAGGATAGTAACTCAAGAAGACCATGATACCATACAAAATGGTCCAATCTACATCTTATTGCAGAAATCACACAAACTAAAGCACCAAATAATCCACAAAAAGGACATAAAAATGAATCTATCAAAGGAATACAAGGAATTGGCAAATAAGAGGGAGGATGATCTGCCATGAGTTTCAAATATTGTATGTATGAACATAAAAGCTAATTTGTGTTGGAAATCAATGCAAAATAAAATTAATTTTTTGCTAATGAAAATGAGAAATTTGACACAGCCACTTATTAAACACCAGGATTTTGTGCACTTTAAGTATCACAATAACAAAAACTGTCTTTGATGGGGGAAGAGGGCATAGAGCATTTTGACATATACTGATTGGGATGATGATGAGATGTCATCAAAATGAAAATAAAGTTTGTGAGTTTCCATGAAGCCAGAAACAGAACAGAACAATTAACTACTAAAATAGCATGATGGCATAGTATTTATGATGTCCTGATGACAAGAAAGAGAGAGACAAGAAGCAGATTTTCCAGCTATGATTGTTGATTGTTGTACAGAATCAAACATTATGCCCAAATAACAATCAACTGCATTTTGTGTCAATATTTCCCCCTGTCTTTGATAGAATAAACTGATGACATGCAGGAGATGTGCATTAAAGTTTGTTGTCATGGGGAGATTTTGCTGATAGTATTTGGTAGATTTGGATATTTATTTGGGCTCAAACAGAAGGATCATTGTTGCATTGTCTGGTAATTTTTCTGCATTGAGCACTTCATGTACAGGAAATAAGCTGAGTCAGCAGATTGAATTATTTTAGTACACAAGACTTAGCATAAAAATGGGTGCATTATTTATACTTTGTCTTATTATATTATGTTGTTCAACAGTTGTTGATGCAATAGAGCCTGGTTGGCATCCACCAATTTTACAATACAATCAAAAGTATAAATTGATGATGGTTGAATTTCCCAAGGAACCAATACATATTCAAGAAAAAAGGCAACAATGAACAAACAAATCATTCATGACTCAACTTTTCATTTACACCCCCTCTTGTTTCATAAACCTCTGTTCAGATATCAAACTTAAGTGGGTTTTTGTTCGAAAAGTGGGACTTTTTTTCACATCTGCTTGATTGAAAAATACAAGGAACACCTGTAGATTTGCATGCCAAGATAGGAATGGTGATGATGATGTTGGACTTCTTGTTTTTATTTTGAATTATGTTGCTTTTCATTTTATCTTAGTTTTTAATTTTCATTTTTTGACACCATGTTACAGATACCAAAAGTCATCTTGAACCAGTTCCTGTAAAACTTGTCAGGGATATACACATGGTCATAAAGAGCAGAAGTTAGAGATACTAAACTTGTGTACATGCCACAAATATTAGTTTCCTATTTTCATCAACAAATAATATGACATGTCAATCCACAGAGTATTTGTACAATATATCATCAAAAGGATATTTTGTCCCTAGCATCAAGATTTCCAAAGAACAGCAACTAGATCCTGAAGTCGGACAAGCATAGATACTTAGTTTTTAGCAATGAATTCAGTCTTCATCACATCTCTTTCTAAAATGAATTTACAGACTCATCATTGAAAAAACTGATACTTTGAATTGTCTATATACAAAAGCATAATAAGCAGCTTCAAATGACTGGTGGCAATCTTTCACGTAAGGTGTACCAACCAAAGTTGCCCACTATTGGTATTTTCTATGTTATTCACAATTTGCACCAGCCCCCAACGTTTTCCCAAAAAGGGTAATCACAAATTCTCAAGACCCTAACAAAAGGTCTGCAACTGCAGTGTCCTGTGCAAGATAGCATTAAAATCCTCCACCCATTGATTTTCATTCAAGCTCACTATTTAAGCAAGACATCACAAACTTAGTTGGGAAAGTTCTAGACATGTCACTTAGACATGTCACAATATTGGTCAGATGTTATAAAATTCTAACAACTTTTGTAGCTTCTTGCAAAGTTAATTTTTAGAGAATCCTCATATGTTGGGCATTCCAGATGATGACCCAAAACTTGGCACTTCTCATTTTGATTACATTTATGAATTCTTTGGGACAAGAGGAGTACATTGCACCAAAAAGAAGATTTTTTGCCCTAAAGGGCATTTTATGATTTTCTGACATGTCTGAACATGTTGCGAATTGTTGTTGGTGTTGCAAAATTTCAAAAAGTCTGGACTTCAGAGTTTCCAAACTAAGCAATAAAAATTGACTCTAATATATACTGGGAAAATTCATTTTGTACCATATTTCTCATCACTGACATTTTAGAGGTTTACTATGTTCAGAGATAATGTTAAGTCCTACAGAAGGCCTACACCAAGGATTCTTTGAATTTCAATCAAAGAGCAAAAGAGAATGCCAACTTCAGGGTGCTTGACCTCTGAAGGTTGATACAGCTGGAAAAAGCCAGAATCTGGAAGGACAACAAATCCACTATTTTTTTACAACAATAATGATCCAGCTCTTGAAAGTTTCCTTCAAAGCAGTGCTTCAT
This sequence comes from Conticribra weissflogii, assembly GCA_036940025.1. Classification (NCBI taxonomy): domain Eukaryota; phylum Bacillariophyta; class Thalassiosirophyceae; order Thalassiosirales; family Thalassiosiraceae; genus Conticribra; species Conticribra weissflogii. The sequence goes on from JALLPE010001753.1 coordinate 5,399, forward strand.
TATCTGTTTCATCATCCAACCCTTTCCAATTATGGGGGTATGACAAGTGGTCAATTTTTTGGAGCTAGTGAAACAAATCAGAAACCTGGATTTCACAGTAGCTGGATTCCAAAGAGCAAAAATTCTTTTAATTTTTTGTAAAAGTTTCTTGTTCTAATCACACTGTCCAAAACAAATGCCTGACAAGGAAAAAGAACTCTTAGATGATTGAGAAAGAGTACCTTCAATGCATTGGATAGTTGGTTTTGACAGAAACTGCATCTGGATGGAGAAGTTGAGATTTATGCATGCAGTTACTTATTAGATGATTATCAATATTTCTTGACATTAAAGGTAAAATGTTGCCTGCATTTGCTTGAGAAATTTTACGAGATCTGAGATATAATTCAAAAAAGTTCAATCAAGTTTTTTGGAGTCTGAAGTCTGAGATCAGAGGATAGTGATGCATGCAATTACTGTTTAGATGATGAAATTTTAAAAAGGCAACTAAATGGAGTACCAAAATATCTTGATATTGAAGATAAAATGTTGCCTGTTGCCTGCATTTTTCGTTAAATATTAATTCACAAATTGAACAAATAAGATCAAAAAGTGTTTGCCCCAGCTTTATTGATTTGTACAAGTGGATGTTGATTTGGATTTTATTTTAGAACTGCCCTAGTTGGTAATTTTTTCCATGAAAACTTCATCACTTTAAGAATGAATACCACAATATTTGTTGTGGTGGATCTAATTTGTTAATCCATATAAAATTGATGACAGGAAAGGATAAATCAGCAGAGTTACCTGATGAAATCAATCACAAGGATGAGAACATTCTGGGTTCTTATTGTATCTGCTCAAACTATTTTTTGGTTCAACAAGGCATATTTGAATCAAACTTTGGATATGCCCAGGTGCCACTACATTTGCACCTTTTGTCCTTGTGATATTTCAGTGTGGATGTGTAATGAATATCATCATGATCCATCTTACAACTATAGAAGTATTGTACAATGTTCAAGACTGGATTCACTCACAATATAATTTCTTGTGTTAGTGCTTGATTGGGTCAAAATGAGCTATTGGTAATTTTCACGTATTTAATTCCTCAAATGATTCTTCATGATGCAAAAACTGCTATATTTGTTTTATTTTTTTGGCTATTAAAATGACAGATCTTGATTAGGTACTGGATTTATCTTTGGTGTGTTTTTTGAAAAAAATCTTAATACTGCATCAGATCATTATTTGTTTGTAGTAGTGGACTTGGTTAGAAATGTGTTAAATGTCCAGAAATCATAAAATTTGAAGATGTGGATGCAAATGTTGGACATGTTGAAGTATTGCAAAAAATGCTTGGAAAGTGCCAAACTAGTTATGGGAAAAAGAAAAAACATATATCTATCCTCATCTTTTGTGTGTATGCAATGTGCTCCTCCCAATTGAAACAGCTCAAACAAAATGTATTCACATCTTGTTTGCTGTTTACTTTCAGAGTCATCATCTTACATACACTCTGTAATAGAATCTCTAATGATAAATGCTGAAGAACACCACATCTTGTTCAGAAATATTACAATATCTGGCCAACATTACAACATGTCCAAATCATGACTACGACATTTTTAACTTCTAACTAATGCAGTTGACAATGCTGAATTATTATGAGAACAATGAAACTGTACATACTTAGAGCTTAATAATAAACATTGTACTAAGATTTCAATACTACAAACAAACCAATTGCCATTCCATGCTAGAAGAACTACTTTGAGTTACATTTTTTGAAAAGATTGAGTGCATACATATATTGCACAGATGTTCATAAGTTATTCCAGACTAGTAAGCTGCCCCTCATAAAAACAAGTTCCCTGAAAAACACTCTATTCCAATTGTATAAATCTGTACACAAAAAGGCAGGGATTTTTCCTCAATGTGTGTGCATGATGATGATCAACCCAGAAGAGTGAAAGGCTTTGAAAGAGAAAAATCCTTTTGAGGAAAAAGCTTTGTTGCTAAATCTGCAGAAAAAGAGAATGACCCAGCTCAAAAAAGAATGAGAAGTTAGACAGAGAGGCTGAAACAGAGAGATCCAAGGAATAATCCATGCAGTCATGCAAGAGCAACAAAATGAAGAAAAATGTCAATAGAATATCAGAATTGCATCAATGCCATGACCAGATTTGGTAGAAGATCATAAGACTGCATTGAAATCTCAAATTCAAACTTTAAAAAGCTGAAGATGAATGCAAGAATACTAGAGTGAATGAGCAGTGGGTATTGAAGGTCCAGGGAATTGAATAATGCTATACCAATCAGCCTAGATGTAAATGATGTCAAAAAGTTGTCAATATTGATAACATGCCAAAATGTTAAAAAGTTTTTGTTAACACAAAATACTTTTTAGCCGCAAGTAATGGAAGCCAGTCAGGGCCAAAAATTTGCAACACCAAAAACATCATTGCGTTGCATCACTTCATCCATCCACCCTTGTTACCCTTTAATTGTGGGAAAATTTCATTTTTTCACTTCATGATAAATTTATTTTCAAAAAATTTGGGTGACCTGCATGATCCCCAACCACCAATATGTGATTAAATTTTAATAATGGCCAACAAATTCATTACATTCCACAATCATTGCAACTAAATTCTTAGCATTATATGCTGCAAACTGGAAGACCATAAAAACAGCCACTATTCAAGATTCAAGCAAAGGGCTCTTTGTCAAATGCTAGGACAAGCAAAAATCCCAACCATATTACCATTCCCTCATGATCAAACTCATCAATTCTAATACTCTCTACCCTCTTACAAAACAATACTGACAACTTGCCTCTCATATGTCCTAACAATATGTCTGGAGAAGTTTCCCCTCTGATAAGATATGTTATTTGACATTTTTAAACAGAAGAGAAGCCTAGATTAGAGAAACAGGCCGCCAGAGAGAACCAGTTATTTGTTTTTAAACTTCAATCAAATGAATTTCCCCTGCACTTGAAGCCCTGAGATTTATGATTCTAAACACCTTGCAATGGACAAGAAATATTATCTTGTGCATCATACAGACTGTTCTTGAAAAAATCTGCTTTCATGCTTGATTATAAAAATCTTTTTAGTTCACCCAGCAACTACACCATCACTGGTTGTTATGAAGATGTAGTTAAAGTGTTTTTTAAAGGAAAGAAAACGAACATGCTGAAAGGTGAGAGTAATTTTGGACAATTTTTCTCATTATTTTATACAGCCGAAAATTCTTCATTTCTAGCAGTGATAATGAATATAAAAGAGGTAAATGTTTGGTTTAGTGTTTAGTACAATGATTGAGTAATCTTGGTCCAAAAGGAAGCATTGATTGGAGCAAGATTTTGCTATCACTGGTTGGGTGCTGTCCATCTTGCTTGTAATCAATAATCAGATGATGTTGCTGAAGCACTGGGTGGTGACATGGGAATGGTAGTGGAGAAGTTTCTTGATTCTTTTTTGGAAAAAAATTAATCACTTTCAGAAAAAACAATGGTCCCTTTGGACTTTTTTCCTAGCTCCTGATGTGCCCAATGGTAACTCTTCCATCACAATGTCTTTACTCACTACCCTACACTTGTGTACTTGGTTTTGTTGCCTGCTCTGTCACATCCAAGAGGTGAGGAATTGGCCTGTATAGAGATCCTGGTCAGACATCAAGCAACTTAAAGATAGAAAGAGGAAAGAGGTCTAATCTTGTTGGTGGCAGTCCAAAGAAGAGAACAATTTAATTCACTTCAGCAAATTTGAAGAAAGACACACCAGAAATAAGTAACATCAGATACAAGCTTTTTTGGGTGGTGATGATTTCAAGTGAGTATTTTTGATAGCTTCTATCAAGATATTTTGATGTCACACTAAAATATATCATATTTAAAAAAAAGATTTGATATGTAACTAGATAATCCTGGTATTGATGTTAATGAAATCAACAAATTGGGAATTGGCAATAACTTGAAATTTTATATGATGGACTGAATATTGGGAGAAAAGAAGTGGAAAGTTGGTGCTGCAGTGAATAGAGTCCTGTTTGCAAACAAATGAATCATAGTTGCTTTATGTTACCTGACACTAGTCATATAAACTACATTCAAAAAGACAATGTTGTGTACAGGACAAGGTATGGTTGGGCTATTTTTGCAATGAGTCATTTCCCTTGAGTTGAAGAGGTTGAAGTTACTATTTTCACTTTGATCCATAGAACAGAACAAGCTTCTGGAATTCAAGTTTTACACCAGGAACCAGGAAATAAAAGCAACCAAGTATGGGATCTTTATGACCATGACAAAGAAAAATGATGTTTTACACCAACCTAGCTTTTTCACATAAAATAAATATTTTGCTATGATTATTTCACTTTTCTTTGGTGACATGTTTTGTTGTTTTAAATATATTTTTATTATGTTTCATCATATACTTCATTTCTTCTTAACTTGAAACTCATTTATCACTCTCATTACAATGATATTATATGCTCTGTATCAGTGCTGGTGTTGATATCAAATTTTAAGATGCCAAGACATTTGATGTTTCCAACAAAGCCTAGCAGCTTCTCAACTTTGAAAAAACAGCAAAATCAGAAGTCAATAAGACCCATGAAGTGAGAGATGAGTGTCTGTTACGTGGAAAGATTAATGCCACCAAATTTGTGATACAGCAAAGACCAGATGAAAGGAACAAAATCTTTGCAACAGTAGAGTTGGGAATCAATGATTGACAAGATGAAAAATAAGAGGACAAGAAAAATGAAAGACCACAACACTAAACTAAAATCATCATTGATGATCATCTGAGTGAACAGTGACAAGAAGATAAAGTAAAAGCTAAAGGCAAATTAGCTGAGCATGTGATATCAATTGAACTAGATTATGCTATGGCACATCTTCAGAAGATTCACAAAGTGCCATCATCACAAGATAAATGGAATGATGCTTTTGATGATATCAATAAAGACTTAGTTGATTAAGAAGTGCATTTGATTTCTGTTTGTACAACTGCACATCTGCACATGTGCGCTAAAAGACTGAAACATTCTTTTTAAGGATAGAACAATTCCTACTTCTCCATCTCCAACCATTGCAGAAACACGTAAACAATGGTTCCAATCAAGCATCATGGCCATTGGAAATTGTTTGACTTGCATTGGAACTTCTTATTCACTCTGTTCACTGCCATCAGCTGTGCCCAGCATATTGGCATCATCAATCAAAGCGTTGATTTATCAATTCATATCAAGCAGCTTCCAAGTGTTTGGATCATCCTTCATTGAAAAGTTTCTGTTGAGCTTAGTTGAAATATTGCAGTGTACTGCCTTAGAAATGCAAAAAAAACATGGTGACAAGTCTACACCATCAAAGCCACTGCTTATCTGACGCTGTTTTGAACTCATCAAATCAGCTATAGCGTTGATCATGACAGCAAGTCTTCAGAATACTTGACACTTCAATTGTTGACATGCATTTTCCCAGTTGATGAAACATCTCAGAAGCAATTCATCCTCAATTGAAGAGAAGTGCCATTGCATTGATATGTGGTCAGAAGAGGTAAAGAGGCTATAGCATCTGAATTGACTCCTATCTGACTTGCAGAGGGCAACATATCTGGACTGAACATGCAACGTGGCACAACAAGTAAGTGG
>JALLPE010001756.1:0-11039 GCA_036940025.1 Conticribra weissflogii
ATTTTGCCAACATTTTGCCAACATTTTGCCAACATTTTGCCAACATTTTGCCAACGTTTTGCCAACATTTTGCCAACATGTTGATGACATGTACAACTAAGTCACAAGTTGAAATATGTCAGTTACTCCAGACCACTAAAATGTGTACAAATTATTACCACCAAAATGACCACATATCAATTGATTAAATTATTGCCATAACATTAGTGGAATCTGTGTTTTGTTCAGAAGTCAGCAAAGCCATCAAGCTGGCCTCAAGGCCTTAAAAATTCCATGAAGTACCTTCCATCTTGCTGTTATCAATGGAGAATGTTAATTCCATTTTGTGTCCCAAAAGAAATAAGGCACTAGCTCACATTTGAAGTTTCTGAACTTTCTGGAAGCCAACTACTCCAAACATTCACCACAGTGGTGCAAATAAATTTATATTATGAGCATCAATTGGGTGATAGTTCTCTATGGCTTAGATGGCTGAATCACAACCTTCAACGCATGTTGCAACTCAGGAGGAGTTTATTTGGTTTATATAGTCTCAGTGTGAATTCATAAAACTTAATAACAATGAATGGTCTGTTATAAAGTTCATATACACACCCCATGATACTTAGCATACTAATTTTTTATCCTCTAAAACATCTGACACAAAATAGAGGAATTTAATTCAACAATCAACATCATTGATTTTACTTACATTACAGTATATCACAATATTTATAATATCATGTTATAATTGAGTTTTTCATCATCTTGGTTTAGAGTTCAAAATAAATTGTTGACTGTGCCTCCTCCATGGGCCCAAAACTTTGAAGACAATGTCCTTGCATTCTCTCTTCCATCCTTGTCCTTTCTCAATTCACTCAGGCATGTCATCCCCCTTCACTCTACTGCCAAAATCTTAACAACCATAGAGATTTGGGTCACTCTCTTACAGCAGGGTCAAGGAGATCAGTATACCATCTTGGTTCCCTTGATAATAGTAGGAACCAATATTGAAGACCATTTCTGTAGACCCCAATGGTCATCTGCCATGGTGGTTAGATCAATTGCTGGAGAGCATACTTTTGTGATATACAATGACATTACTGTGCATCAATATACAATAGTTACAATATCAATTTACTTACATCTTTTGTGACATGTTTGTCACCAATTGAAGTGCATTGTATGGAATGTTGTAGAAGCTCTCAAATATACTTCTTGTCCATTTTACTCAAATATAACCATAAAAATATATATTTATAGTAGAACTTGAGTACCATAGTGTTGTTGAATTTTGTTTTCTTCTATGACAGAAAATGAAAATTCAACATTAAAAACTCATTTTTCATTTATTAAGGAATCATGTAGTCATCTGATGATATCATCCCATGACTAAGATGACAAAGGAGAGTAATACTGACATCATCTCATTTCTCAATCATTTCATCATCAAACTATTATAATCCCACTACTTTCACCCTGTCATCATTCACAATTATCACATGTCCAATCGAACAAATTAGACAACAAATATTCTCCCAAAGAAATCTTTTGTCAAAGTACAAATAAAGATAATCTTCCTTGGATTTTTAACACAATTGCATGTTTTCATTGATTGAATAATTGTTTTATTGAAAATTCTCTGATCATGGATATGTTGAACATTGTTTGATTTTCTTTCTCCTTTTGCATTGTAGTCACAAGCATATCCAGGATTTTTTCATTACAAACCATCATTAACAATAGCAGTGTCATATCTACATGAATCAGTAGTAGCAGGAGTATTCATCCTACTCCCACTATTCCATGTATTCCTTAATACCGTTATGTAGTCATGTGTCTTTACCCATCAGGTACTTGCATGATCCAACTGCAAATGCAAACCTCATCGGTGCTCTTGTAATACACTAACCCCACCTATTGATGCATCACCCTGTTCCCGTTATCATCCCATCATCCTTGTATTTTCCAAAGATTGATGATATCATCCAAGTCTGAACTTGATCTCACCATTAAAGCAAAAAAAATTGTTTGAACATGACATGATTGATCACCACCATGTTAGAAATAATATGGAGTTTATCTTTAAATTTAATCAAGTATTGTTTTTGCAAAATATCACGTAGGCAAACGAGTTCCTCGAAGGCATTGAGTGAATTTATCTTTTATACAAAATAAATCGTGGGAGGAGATACGTAAAATTCTTCCCAGCTGGATTGCTCTGAGCCAGGCGGAGTATCCACGAAATGACAAAAGATTATCTTGACATCAGGTAAAATATGGTATCCTCTTACTGCCTAGAAAATATTGTTTCTTGGTCTCAATCCTAATGTAACTTACGTATGCTATCATGTGTCATCATGTGTCAATATGTTTATAAGACCTAGTCCAGGACAAACGTACCCTTCTGATCCCCGGCTCTACCTTTAAGATAGTTCCGAGGACATCATCACAAAATTTTATCACACACGACATAATCAATGTACAATACATGGTGCTACAGCCTTTTACGGCCTTTCGAATTTTTCGAACACATCCGAATTGAACTTCTGTATCTGTGTTGTAGCGATCACGAGAACTGTCCAGTTTAGATCTTGTGTCTGGTACAGTACAGAATCTATCTCGTGCGTTTTATTATTTTCCCGCTACAAGTACTCTCGCTTCCATACTTACTTCGAACATATTGGTGGTCACATTGGCTATATTATTTACTAGTAGAAATCACCTCCTCTTCGTTGTAAACATCCTTCACAATAAAACACAAGGCTTCGAACCCAAACCAACAATAATTGACAACAAACCAATGAGATTTTATTGATCAAGCTATTGCCTCTCTTCCTCAATTTGGCGTTCCAAATAAAAGTCATACATTTCGCCTCCTTCACCCACCACTTCTTATTGTATCAATCAACTGATTGTTTTCTTAAAATTTACACTAACCATAGATTTGTTTGACTTTGCTTCATTTCTTTTTACTTCTGCATTGTAGCCACAAGTATATCTAGGTTTTTCTCCTTCCAAACCTTTATCAACAGTAACAGGGTTATCTGCATTTCAAATAAAATCAACATTGACATTCATCCTCTTCCAACTATTCCATGTATTTCTCAAAAGCATTGTAGATACTGGCATGATCCAACTGCAAACCTCCCTGGTGCTCTTATAATCCACAGACCCCACCAATTGATTCCTTCCTTAGTCTTTGCATCCTCTACCATGTTTATCCCCATGTCCACCACCACTGCTTCCTCCTTCAACCACAAACCCAGCATCACTCCAATGCAAGGTTAACATGGCAAGGGGCAGCCAGAATAAATTGCTCCTTGCAGTGACTATAGCATTCTTCACCAGTATGTCCTCACTATTCTCATCAAGCAATTTGACATTCATTCCCTCCAGTTAAGCTTAGTGGTCCTAGAGAGAAATAGGGGTGGTATTGATTGTCATTGCATGTTGATAGAATGTGTGATGATTTTGATTGATAACGCAATTATAAAAGTATGATAATGGTAAGACAAAGGGACGATTCAGAATATGATGAAGATTGTTTCCATTGTCCCTCTGTTGCCTTTTTTTCATCAACAATTATTTTTTGCAGGAAGATATCATCCAAGTTTGAACTTGCCTTTGAAATCAAAATCATTAATAGTTTGCTTATGATATCATGATTCACCACAATGTTAAAAATTGTAAATGATGTATCTTTCATGCAAGAATCTTTTTTCCAAGCAAAATCCCAGCATGAATTGAGTAAATTAATTTTGTCACTATCTTGAGCAAAGATCCCCACTACTTTTTTGCTTTGTATAGTAGATGATATGATCTTTCATACTGTATGAAATGGGCTGCTCAACTCCATTTTACAACCACAAAGAATAAGGCCAAAGATGGCCAATGCTGCAAAGCCACCGCCCTCACATTTGCACCAGTTTTGCACCAATTCAAATTACTCCATTGAATCCTACTAAGAACATCCCTAATACCAATGAACAATTCTGTACTATTTAATTGATTGCCATTTTGTTGCTGCTGAGTGGTGTGCTGTCCGTTTGGAGCCCCAGACAAGATTGATGTCGTCATGACCAGCGACACTGCCATCAACATCAACTTGAGTACTAGGCAGTATTCATGACTTCAATATAGTATGATGAATGCATTACCTTAGTACAATATCTGAAAATAAAAAATCTGGTTCAATGAGAAGCCACTGCCTTTAGATTGGGCAACTTTGGCCATTGTTTAGGGGAATTTTGGTCAGAGCAAATAGCACATTGCCACAAAAGTATCAAAAAAGAATCATGTTGGGTTAGAACTATTGTTGATAGATGATAGTTGAATGCAACAAAAGCTTACAAAAAAATATGCCCCACTGTGTGCAATACCTTTCCCTCAAAATTGATATACTCACATAATATTATGTAATACATATATTATTTGTAAATTTGTTATTGGTCTTTCGTGGGAGGTAAAAAATAAAATCAACACAGCTGGAATACTCCAAGCGAAAATGATGTTGAGGTGGAGTATCCATGAAATGACACGGCATTAACGTGATCTCAGCTGCACATTTTACACCTTCGCTTTAACCCTCTCTAATGTTACACGTGATGAGTTATCATAATATAATAATATGCTATTTTACGGAAGTCCGGTAACTTTTTCTACCACGATACCGAGCTCTACCTTCCAAATTGTCTTTTTCATCCAACGATGAGTACAATGCCTTGTGCTATACAGCCTTTTTTGATGGCCCAACCAAATTATTTACGAACACATCCAAACTGGATTTCCGTACGAGTGTCGTAGCGATCAAAAGAAGTACCCACGTGATACCTTTTTTGTGGCACGGTACAGCCCTTTTAGTTTTATTCGCCCGTGATTTATTTCTCTGTTAGCAGTAGTACTTACGCATGTTAGATACCAATAAAACATTGGTATGGTCTCAGTGGCCGATATATATATTTTATATTAAAACATAAAGTATTGTAAAATAATATAGGAGTAACAAAAAATAAAATATTCAAATCACGTTTTCTTAGTCTAATTTCTCACCAACATCGTTCACCACAAAATAAAAGGTGTCCAACCCACACGAACAATTTTTATCAACCACCACTCATAAAATATATTGAATTCATCCAGTTCTATTGCTTGTCCTCCTCGATGTGGTGTTCCAAATAAAAATCACGTACTGTGCCTGCGCTTTCTTCGCCCACCCCATCTCATCGAGAGCGCCACCATGAGTGGCCGAATCGTCTTCGCCAACTCCGAGGTCCTCTCTTCCACCCGAATCCTCCTCCTCGTCGTCTTCGTCGTCTCCTCCTTCACTGCGGTCCTCTCCCAACCCACCCTCCCCGCATGCCATCCACCCTTTTCTCCCAGCACCGCCTACGCGGCCTCCTCCCTCGTCTCCGTCGCCTCCGTCAACTACCACTGCGTCCCCGCGTGGTCCGCATACTGCTCGGGGGCACAAAACGCCCCCCCGGGCGCCCCCGGGACGTTCGCCAGCGTGGCGTGGAGTTCTCAGGGCCCGTGTTCGCACGACGACGACGGCTCCGGCGGCGCCCCGACCGCGAGTCCCTCCGACGAGCCGAGTCGATCCCCTTCCTCCGCCCCGTCGAGAGATCGGGGCCCCTACCTCGGCGCGTGTCCCCGTCGTTACGACGTCGCGTCGTCCGTCCCGTACGATGCCGGGGACGTGGTCTCCGTCGACGACGACGTCGACGCGACTCGGTCCGTCCACCGCTGCAAGGCCTGGCCGTACTCCTCTTTCTGCAACCTCTACAATTTCCGCCCCGGGACCCCCAACGGCTCCCTGGGCTGGACCCACCTGGGATGGTGCGACGGGTCCCTCACCCTCTCTCCCACCGCCGCTCCCACCTTCGACCCCGCCACGCCGGGATGTCCCGCGGACTACGTCCCGGGCAAAGTGTACGACGCCGGCGATCGGGTGGCCTACGACCCCTCCGACCCGACGGGGCCCTCCGAAGCCCGCACGGCGTACGAATGCTCTCCGATCTACTCGCGGCACTGTCCGTACCGCCCCCCGGAAATCGTGGCGGGGGAAGAGGCGTGGGTGAAGTTGGGGCATTGCGTGGGGACCATCGTCCCGACGGCGGGGCCGACGGAGAAGTGGCCCACGTGGAGTCCCACGGTGGATTACGGGAGGTATGGTAGCGTGGGCGAGAGTGGGGATGTGGGCCTGGAAGGGTCGTTGCACTTGGTTCTGTTCGAGGAGACGGATCCGGAGGAGGAAGGGTTAGGTCGACGACGACTTCAACGCGATCTCCAAGAGGTGGACATCGACATGGACGCGGTGGTGTTGAAGTACCTGCAAGACAATATCGGAGGGGAGGACACGTTCGAAACGATCTCGGTGGAGTCGATGGACAATGTGACCTTCGAGTTGTTGGTCGATCCGATCAATGGAACGTTGGATACGATTTTGGTGGTGGCCCACGTGTGGAAGATGAACATTGAATTTTCCATGACGGAGGGATTTCGAAATTGGATCGCGGGATATCACGGTTGGGTGGAGGATAATGATGCCGCTTCGAGTGGACGGCGCCTCGTGGACTGGGAATACAAAGACTACGAAGAAGAGGAAGTTGATGAAGAGGAAGAAAATTACCATGATGATGATGACGAAGACGAAGACGAAGGATTTCAAGGCCACGAAGACGAACAAGACTTCGACAAGATTGACCATCCTGACGAGCTCGACCATGTCGACAATCGTGTCATCCCACAAATCATCGCCGCCCACTGGACCCGGCGCCTCGCCGACGTCTGCTCCCCGAACGATTTCTCCATGTGCTGCGCCAGCAAATCGCTTTCCTCGGACGACAGCAGCTACTGCAAGAAGAAAGGCTGTTCCGGTTCCGGTTGCAATAGGAAGTCCACCAGCAGAAAAAAGAAGAAGAAGACAAGAAGACAGCGGACGAGGAATTTGGGCCCGCGATACCTCCAAGACATCATCGAAGACGACCTGTGGGGACTCGACTTCCTCGACGTCGTGCGGAACTACACCCGCTACGATCCCACTGACGTCTTCGCCATTCTCGATGCTTCCGACACGGCGGACGTGGCCGTCTGCGCCGCCAACCGCTACGTCGAAGTGGCCGACATTCAAGATCCCTACTTCTCTTGCGACGTTTACGAATCCAACGACTGCGCCGCCAACGAAGACATTGTATTCGATGACGCCGATAATTCCGATGTCTGCTCTCCGGGCTGTCCCTCCGACTACGTCCCCGGAACCCCCTACCAACCCGGAGATCGCGTCTCCGTCGACGACGTCCGCGCCTACGAATGCACCCCGCCCTTCCATCCGTTCTGCCGCCAATTCGGCCCCCAAGACCTCGGAGGATCCCAAGCCTGGGTCTACCTCGGCTCCTGCACCGGCACCATGGCACCGACACCGTCTCCCACCCGATCGCCCAACACGCCCGGATGTCCCGACCCCTACGACCCCTCCCAAACCTACGGCTCGGGAAATGCGGTCTCCGTCGACGGCACTCGGGCCTACGCCTGCCGATTCGGGAATTACGCCGCCTTCTGCAACGCCGGATCGATCTACGCCCCGGGAGGTCCGTATTCCGCCCTGGGATGGGAGGATTCGGGACCCTGCTTCGGGACGAGGGAGCCGACTCCGTCGCCGACCGTGGACCCGAACGCTCCGATGTGTCCTCCGGAGTATAGCACCTCCACCGCCTACGGGAGGGGCGACGAGGCCGCCGTCGGCGGAATCGCCTATCGGTGCAAGATGGACGACTATGCGGCCTTTTGCAATGCCGGGCCGATCTACGCCCCTGGGGGAACGTATTCAAATCTCGGATGGGATCGATTGGGAAGCTGTCGGTATACGTCCCATGCACCCACGACGTTGCCTCCGGTATCCTCTCCGTCGTCGGCGCCGTCGTTGTCGTTTCCCACCTTTTCGCCGACGTCGTCTCCCTATCCGTCGCCATCGAAGAACCCGACGCCACCTCCCTTGTAGTCGGACCCGGGACCGTCGACGTCCAATCCCTCGATGAATCCGACATCGCACTAGTCTCTTCGGCGCATGGATCGTCTCCGGAATGGATGGGACGTCGACGCCAAACCAACCGGAAACGACGACGAAGGATGACGAAACGACGTCCGCGTCGTTGCGATCCGTCGGGTTGTTCGAGAATCATCGTTGGTTGTTCGTGATGCGCCAAGGCTCTTGTAGGCGACAGTTCAGTAGGGGGGTAGTTTCATTGAATTGTATTGTGTATATTACAGTAAAATTAATATTATTATCATCATTATCATTGTCATTGTTATTATACAAATGATGATCATTGAATGGAGTTTTTGACTGAGGTTTTCGTGGGATCGGCCCAATGAACGTGATAACAACAACTAGGTAGCAAGTCAACCTCGTCGATCGCATCGAATGAACACGCCGTAACGCGAGGTAGATGTTATGGAAGCTTCCTGTGCCGTACAATTTTTATCCATTCTCTCCGAGTTTAGAGCATTGATGGATTGGCGGTTCAATTGATTGTTTTGCGAATTTACGTAGAAATCAAGTGCGGTCGTTATTCGATTGCGATTGTAGAGATGTCCGTATCTTTTATGTTACCTACGAATATCAAAAATCATCGACACTTGTGTCAACTCGTTTGGCAGAGCCCACTATTTCATCCGAGGCATGGGTCATTCATGAAATAGTTGTAGAAGGCGTCTGTAACTTGCAGAAGACCTCCGACGATTTATGTTTGAATCACGCAATGAAATTCTCATCCCCCCCCGAATGATTTCCAATTGATTTCGGATATTGGCATACATATCGTCGATTCTGGGGCGCTTATCGATTTCGGAATCAAAACCCTTCGTGATGATGTCTCTGATGACAACGGGCCATGACATGTCGATCGGTGGCCGACCCTTTTCTTTCACTATCAGGGACATTATGATGGCAAATATGTTCAAACGGGATGTGTATTAGAAATGAAATCAGCCGGGGGAAATATTACAATGGAAAGCTATGGATTTCGCGAGAGCTCACCCACGAATCGTTCGAGTTCGGCCCTTCCCCTGACGAAAGCGTAGGGGGTTGCCGCTGCGAGCATTGCCCAGAGCACAACCGAAAAGGAGTACACGTCCGCCTTCAAGTTGTAACTCTGAAGCATCAACACCTCGGGCGCCATGTAACGGGGAGATCCGGCCCCGGACATGACGTAGAGATCGTCGTGGGGATTGCCATCTGGGACGACGCAAGCTAAGCCGAAGTCGAAGATTTTTACGTCCCCCCGAACTACGGGATGAACAAAACAAGGTGAGAGGATGGATGAGTAACAGGGTGACATTCGCACGACAATAATATAAATATTGTCATTTTTACCATCGAATCCAATATTACATGGCTGTTGAATCCAAACAAATAGAACGAGAACAGAAATCAAGTGAGTTTCGGTTTCAGTATTCATGAGAAGTGAGAACGTCGACCATGGGAAAATAAATGAATTTACCTTCAAGTCACGAAACATAATGCTATGAGAATGAAGATATCTCAACGCCGCTGAAATCTGCAAACCTACGAAAAGCCGTTCGTCCAAAATTACGTCTAATTCGTCTCTGACAACCGGGTTCATATCTTCATATGAAATCAATCCTCTTTTCAGCTTCGTATCGTCTTCGTCTCGCCACGTCTTGATTCGGACATCAAGGGTGTCAAACAGTCGGTCAATCACTAGGAAATAACCAGATGGACCGTCTGCAAATGCGGCGGCACCGTTATGAGCTACCCCCCGTAGTTTTATAATGTTGGGGTGTTGCAAATGCGAGAGAAGCTCGGCCTCGCAGGCCAGGTCTCTAAAAATTAAAAAAGCAAAATGAAAACATCACATCAATATGTAGGTCATTCAAATTAAATGAAAACACTGTAACAATAAGTAAAATACGAAGTGACTCACGTGGCAGCTTGAATGTATTCATCTTGCGTGTGGTGCGCAAAATACTCGTCCTTCAAATGCTTCAATGCATAGCGGGCCTTGCCTGTGTTGTGAAAAATCTCGCATCGCTTCATCATTTCCCTGGCCTGCGATTCTTCTTCACCCAGACCCTCGTTGAATTCGGCGTCCAATCGAAACGATCGAACCTCGAACACACTGGAAAATTCGCCGGAACCGAGTTTGGGCCCCAGCTCGATCTCGTCTATGAGAAAAGAGGGTATGGCGGGCTTTTTCTTGTCCTTGTCGGAGTGAATCAACGGTAATATCGTTTCGTGAAAGATAGCCTGCCGATCTCGGGCGGCACCAGCGGCGATTGCGTCGGTATCGCCACTGTCTCCACGCCCTGACGTCATGGACATCGAGACCGTCATCGACGACCCCTTCCGAAAGGCCTTCTTGAAGGAGAGAGTGACGTCGGAGGAGATCCGGCGGCGGATTTGCCTCTCGGGCATGCGGCGTTTGATGCTTTTCTTGATGGTGTTGATCATCTTACGAAAAAATGATGAAGTTTTTGCGATGGTGGGAAAGGGGCAGGATAAAACTAATAAAGTATGGTACAATAGATTAGTAAATATATTTGTCTGTATAGCGAGGTAACAATATTTCATTACATATTATATACAATAATATATATATTGTAATACGGGACATATTCATTTTGAAGGCGGTATGATGCTAATGCTGGAGAATGCTGAGCAACTTTGTAGGGTGTCCCTCAAAACAACAAATTTGTGTGAAACGTCGGCTTTTTTTGGACAGTTTTTGTTATCCGCAGGACATTCTTTCTATATGGAGTCATTTCAACTTATTTCAGCATCGTTGGTTGATCGCCCAACCATGACTGTAAAATTACAGTGAAATTGGCAGTAAGTAATAAATCAATCAAAAATGTGCTGATTCTATTATTTTTTCTGCGCGCATTATTTTGCTAACATGTAGGGAATTTTCACCATCTTGTGTTCATACTGCGATATCTCACTGTGTCACGACCTACAGCATGAGATAAATGAAACATGTGGTGAAAAATTTTTACCACTGTAAATTTACATTGTACTTTGAGCCAGTGTTGCAATATCA
>JALLPE010001757.1:0-11036 GCA_036940025.1 Conticribra weissflogii
TGATAATTTCTACTGAATTCCTATGTAAGGACATACCGAAAAAATATCGCTAATCCATTGTCTTCCAGAGGATAGTATATTCCAAAGTCATATGTGTTGTCCTCTTATTATGCGTAAAATATAACTCTTACATTGATCATTATTTTTTCCCCGTGTTTCACACTATATCACCAAATCGATCCAAAAGGCCTTCGTTCAATGCCAGATTCCTGGCTCTCTTTCGTCGGTGCCGGTGAATATTTTGCCTCGAAAATAATGCAGCCAGGAGATTGTGACGAATCATCATCTGCTGGTGCAAAGGGAAAAAATACATCACTGACACAAACAGCAGACGCAGTAGAAATTCTTTCGCTCAATGACTTGGTAATTTCTCTCACCGAAGATGTCTATGACTACCTATCAAAGCAATACGCAGTGCTAGACGATAAACCTGCAGAAAATCCACCGAAGAAGCATCGGCAGAACATTGGGGGAAATGGCCACATAAACTCAAAAATTCAAACTCATCTCGACAAAATGATGACCAATTTGAAATATCCTCCTGCCGACACATGCTGTAGAGTCAATTTGATAACTTCCTCGTTAAATGAAGTTGTTGCAGACTTAGCGAACCATCTGAAAGAGGAAAATCTCAATTTTTCATACTTCATAAAACAACACGACAAAATTGATGATCTTGTGGTGATCAGGGGGGGAAATTCACACTGTCCTCTAGGAAGGGAAAATTTAGATCTAGTCAATGCACCGCGGCATATTTCATCCACAAGGAGAGAAGAAAATGAATTAAAATTATCTGCATCGAAGACGAGACAAGAAAGAGGTTGGCCTACGACACACAGAGCAGTAATCGTTGATCGCTATTGCGGTGAGGCGGTATTGAGGGGTGCGAATATTTTTGTAAAAGGGATCATTTGCGCTGATGCAGGAATTTGGAAGGGTGAAGAGGTTGCGGTAAGCACGACACGTTCAATATCAATGCTCATTTCATTACTTCAAAATAAAACATCCGTCTTGGTATTTTCTGACTAGTTTTTATCGATCTATTCCACTTGTAGGTTTATGCTGATATCAGGCTGCCAAAGTCAAAGTCTTTAACGCGTGGTTTACTGCTAGAAAATTATTGCGGAAAATGTGTATTTCTCGGTATTGGCATCTCATGCTGCAAGCGATCCGAATACTTTTCACAAACCTCCGGAATCGGAGTGAGAATGACTCACACTGCTGGACCACCTCAGCCTCCACTAAATGGTGTTCTTAGTGGAAAAATGATGTTACAAAATTTGCCATCGATCGTTGTGGGCAGAGCATTGGATCCACAAAAAGGAGATGTTATATTGGACATGTGCTGTGCCCCCGGTGGCAAAACATCTCATTTGGCAAGTCTAATGAATAATGACGGATTCATAATTGCATGTGACAAAAGCAGAAAGAAGATGATCTCCGTTCGAAATATGTTCCAATCTATGGGGGCGACGTGCATTGTTCCGCTGGCCTTAGATTCGACGAAGTCTTTGTTAGAATTAAAGACTTCGCAACGCTGGAGAAGTCCAATGGAAATTGTTGATGCCGCAGATTCTTCAAAGAAGGATGGGTTGTTGGATGTCAAAGGGTTCTACTCCAATTCTTTTGACAAGATTTTGCTTGATCCGCCGTGCAGTGCACTTGGTCTAAGACCTAAACTTCTGATTGATGCACAAACTTCGGTAGATTTAATGAAGCATGCGGAATACCAACGACATTTCATTCGCAATGCGATTCCTTTACTGAAATCTGGAGGAATTATGACGTACAGTACATGCACTATTAACGCAGCTGAAAACGAGGAAATGGTCAAATTCATTTTATCAGAATTCAGTTGCATGACACTCATCCCAATCCCTCCGGAACTACCAGGTTGTGCGGCTTTACCAGGTCTAGGGCTCACTGATCATCAGCGAGGCATGGTCAAACGATTTGATCCTAGTGATAGAGCAGATACGATGGGTTTTTTCGTTGCTAAATTCTTGAAAGCAAAAGAAATATTACCCTAAGTTTTATAACTTATTGTAAAAACTTGACATGATCACCAAGTTTACTAAGCAAAGTGAATTGCGACACAAACGAAAATTACGACACCGGTTGCCGAAACTTGTAAAAAAATTTTCTCCCTTCGTTATTATGATCAAGGAGCAACTGTTCAAGTTTTAATTGAACCCACATTGAGCCTCTTCTCAACTAGATAATTTATTGCTTCTGACCAATATCAAATTCGCTTTGGTGCATATTGTTGTTTTTTCGTGTTGAGTTGTTTTACGAAACACGAAACAGCCGAAAAGCAGATATATGTTCTCTAAGGTTACTGAAAACGGATATCATAATGTGGCTTTGAAGAGTTTCCCTTTGGTGAGGGCAACGAAAGAATCAGAATCTCAATAATCTGAATGATGAAGGAATAAAAGGATGAAAAACTTACTCATTCCAAGAATAAGAGAATTGAAGCCGTTATCGGGATGTGAGTTGAGAGTATTCAAAAGAGCTTGTGTTTTCGATGTGTCAAGTGTTGGATTACATGCAGTAAGCACATACAAATGATTCTCGTTTACATTAAGCGAAAATGTAAATTCTCTTGACTCCTGATTAGGATCTATTTTCGTGAAAACAAAACTGCAGCAAGAAGGAACTTAACATTGAGGTCCCAGTCAGAACAAAAACTTTAAGTCGTTGTGATTGGTCAAACACATTAACTCACATTAAACCTCCTCTACGATCTTTATCAAAGTTGAGACCAGTGTATCTGTAATTCAACAGCCCACGTGTGAGATCCTCAATAGTAGTGTTCTTATTCTCTTCTATTTCTCTTTTTTTGTCCCTGATTTCAAGCGCCTTTAGTCTGTACATTGATTCTTCAGCGAGCACCTCTGTTGCGTATGTCGAAATAAAACAAATATTAGCGTATCGACGATCTATGCATGGGACTTCGCCTAAGTTTTTGCCACTGTCGCAACCAATGATGTCAATTATTTTTTACTCACCATCCAACTTTGACTGCTCTACTTTCTTTCTTGTGTTCAACAGATCAATGTCCTCTTTCAGTTTAACCTGTTTGCTTAGCAGCTTTTCACGCTGTTCTTTCAGACCTCCCCCATTAGTAAAGTTACCATCCTTCGCCCGGCTTACAATCCCACGTTGATACTGCAAAGATTTGAATTGACGAAGGAGTCCATCGATTTTACGTTGTTCTTCGTTCTCGACGGCTTTGGCCTCCATGACAGCGGTATCAGCTTCCTTTTTCTTCATTTCTGCCCAAGCATGGATCCTTGAGGACGACTCCTCGAGAGATTTAGTAAAGCTAGATGTAAACCCAGAGCAACTCATGGCTATTGTAGGGGATAGGTGGCAATACCTTCGTTCTTCAGAGATAAGTAGATTATTTTCTTCTTGGAAACAATAGACGAACCGAGCAATTGCCAGACGTTTTCAGACTCGCTCTCTGTCACGTCAGCGGGCGTTTATCACCCAGCGAGGCAGGGCGTGCTATGTTCCAACCAAAGTTCTTTGTCTAAAGGCTCACAAAGGTATTGTATAAATTAATATTGTGAATCTTTATGATCAACCTTCTTTTTTCTAAATCAACTCCTGTCGTTCCTACTTCCACAGATTCCTACTAAGCTCAAGAAAATAAAAATAAAAATAGAAAAAATCCCATTACATAGTAGTACTCACGAGGAACACCATGATCTCGCATTTGCTGCCAAGGTTTCAACCCGCCCTGACACTAATTAACCGCTGCAGCGACGCGGCTGTAATCTCGTATAAGATAAATGCTTTGAGTAAACTTGCTGTGTCTTATTCCGAAAGATCCGTCCTAAGTAGACCGATTAATGGAGTGCGTTTGCAGTCGTCGAAGCCACAACACAAGGCGACCGCTGAATCGTCGTTGTCTACGTCATCTGCACCTTCATCTGCGCCGCTACCGAAGGACAAAGCACAAGAGGCCATCGAGAAGGCTGAGCAACTACATGCAGAGTTGAATGAGGTAAGGTTTTGTTTTCCTTTCTTTAATCGTATTACGTTACTAAATATTGTTTACTGAAAATTTATTTTCTCCTGAACATGGACACAGATGATAGCTGCACAAAAAGCCCGTAAAATCGAGGAGGCGCAGCGTCCCTTCGGATCGGATTTCATTCAATTTTTGAAAAAATCAAAGCCGGAAATCATAAACATAGTATTTGCGTTCGTCTGTGTCCTGCTTGCGTATCAAATTCACGGGATGCGGGCTGGAATAAAGAAGTTGTTGGCCACACAAGAAGAGAAGGACGCAGAAATCAACCATCTTCGTGGAATCCTCGCGGCTTTGTCGGAAATTGATGGAAAAGATGAGGACAAAGATAAGGGAATGGAAGATGAGCTTGTTGGAACCAAGAAAGATTCGTTTTCATTTGAATTGTCACAAAAATGTGCGGATGTGGTCAGACAGATTTTTGCTCAGTCTGAAAAGCGTGTCGGTTACAGCTGGATTTTAGGAAGGAAAGTAGCTAGCGGAGATGCTATGGAAATGGAACGCCTCGTGGATGAATTTCAACCTCTTATTCTTTCAGAAATACAGTCTTATGTCGGAGAGGCTGCTTACACTCCCGAGGTGTTGAAGGAGAAGCGTGTTGCAGCTTTGAAAAAATCGAGTGTAAATCAGAGTGCCGAAAATATGGGTTCTCCTGGAGATGATAGCAACTACAGTAAACAATCTGCTCAATTGGGGGGTCTGATGGAAGTACTTCAGGATGTACACGAGAATGAACTTTCCGATGATGAGCAATCAAATGCTGATAGCGCAGGTCAGTCTCGAAACATGAAGAGAACTCGCTACGCTATCTAAAGCAAGTAAAAAATGGATCCAACATTTTTCTATCGCCTCAACGAAGCCTTTACTTTATCAGTGTATACCAGAATTGATTTTAATTGCTAGACTCATTTTTTTTTAACTTTAGCGAGCAGCGCAGTCAATGCATTGGACCCTGCATCCGTACCCATAGAAAAATCATCATCATGGAATTTCGGACTATTAGCAATGCTTGGATCCACAGAATTTAAGTCTTCTGGGAGCAAATTATTGTTTGTTTCTCGCCACATTTTTTTTTGTGACGAGACGACGGGGCTGTGGTTGGTATCGTCTTCGTTCTCTCGCAAATCGAGATCTTCTGTTTTGCGAGGCGATTTGTTGGTATGTACATTGAGAGCAAACTTCATGGAGCCTTCAAATCCATTCTCTTTTTCGCCACTGGTCACTATTCCGTCACCAGTGAAACAGTTTCCATCAAGATGTCTAATGGTTGTGCAAGTGTCTTTTTCTGCGATTTTTCTCTTTCGATGCAAGCGTTTATTAGACCTTAGTGGAACCGTTTCCTTCTTTCCACGAGACGATGCCAAGCCGGACACCTGCAGAAGTTGAGTGTCCAAAGCCTTTTTTCCAGCGCCACTGATTACCGTGTCACCGTCTGTAGACTCGCCATCGTTCCCGATATAGAGGCCTGCATCTTTGTCGGTCTCGCCGTTAGTGCAATATGGTGTGAAACTTCCTTCAGTAACATTTGGTCGACAAGACCGCGCCGCCACCTTAATGTTTGATTCACTTGATTTGTTCTTTATTCCCGGCGGTGAAAATTCATCGCGTGCTTTGAAGAGCAGAGTTTGCAGCGCTTTCTTTCCAGCGCCACTTGATAGCGTGTCATCGTCACTAGTATTTAAGTAGGTCTCACTGTTCGTGCGTTGTTGAGTTGTGCTTCCTCCAGGATTCGTTGGCCGACGAGACCGCGCCGCTTCCTTCATGTTTGATGCGCTTGATTTGTTTTTCATTCCCGGCTGTGAAAACTCATCGTGTGCTTTGGAAAGCAAAGTTTGCAGCGCTTTCTTTCCAGCTCCACTTGAAACAGTCTCATCCTCTGAGTCGTCCCTGTAGTCAGTGATCGACAGGGCTTTTTTGCTTCGTCCGGTTGTCGTGCTTGTAGAGTTTGCAACATTTGAAGTACAATCAAGAAGATATTGAATTGCACGTTTGCCTGCGCCGCTAATGACTGTTGAATCATCATTAATTTCGATTCCAGTGATATTGGTTTGAGTGTCATTATCACAACTGCTAGCTTCGTCGTCGCCCAAGGAGGAATCATCGGGGGATGTGGAATAGTACATTTCGTGGACAAAACCACTCCTGTGAGGATGGTTGCATGGGTTTTTCCACGAGCTTAGTTGACGATTCCGCGGTAATGGACTTTTTCTTCCGGCCAAAGCTAACAAATCGTTCAAAGCGTTTTTTCCCATCCCAGATGCCAACGATTCTCCTTCATCCATCTCCAAAAAATTTTCGCGTGAAGAAAAATCGACGCCCTCTATGCCTGCTTCCAAGAAGGTGTCATCAACTCGTCCAAGGCGATGGTTAGAAGAAAGTGTGTTTGCGTTCAAATCTTCCTTCAAGCTCTGTCCCATCTCGGCTTCTTCCAAGTCGTTGAAGGCGTCATCAAATAAATCGGCATGAGACGAAACATCAAAATGACGACAACTTTGAAGCTCCTTTTGTCGCCTCATTCTCTCGTTTACTAGATCTCGTCTAACAGATGCTATCACATCAGTAAATGTGGATAAACTCTCACGAATGCATTTACTAAGATTTTCTGATATTTTGTTCGAAAATACGAAAGGAGAAGTAACTGCAGTAATTACAAATTGTGTTTCAGAGGGGTGGGTGAAATTAGGGTTTTGGGGTTTTGACTCGTGGTTTTCTGTTGTTGTTTTGCTGGGGATGGCAGGATAAAATGCATCGATTATCCCGACATACTTTGGCACAGACTGGAGTGATCCAAGTAGAGTCTTTTCAACGATCTCCCTTTGTTTGGGTTTTAAGTCGCCGCCGGGTTGCCGAGCTGCACGCAATTGTGATGATAATGCTGAAATGTTTGCGCGGTGGGTTTTCAACGTTGAGCCCAATTTTTCCAGCTCTAATCGTGGGTTTTTGAGGTAGCTCATGTTTCCCATGTCAGCTAGTTGCGCGTCGACCATTACTCTCGACGATAATTCTTGTGATGCCAAACACAAATTAGCCTTGTTGCATTCTGATCGAAAATAAGCATTATAAAAATTTGGATTTCCCGCCAATCCCTCCAACGAACAAGGTCCATGATATTCACAAAATTCAAAGTAGGAATCACTGTGTACCATCTTGTCAATGATGTAGATTGCATCTCGCGGAGGCCCGCAGTGGCATTTGGAGGATATTGCTGTTTCAAAAAAGTTCGGTATTAATTCATCAACCTCGCATTGAAAAACCCGCGCACTGCATATATCTCTCAATTGAAGTAATAAAAAGTAGTTCCATCTGTTTATCCGAACTGGAGAGCGGAAGCATCGACGATGCAATGTATCGTCCGTGCTTCCTATCGGAAGCATAGTCCAAGCATTTCTCAAATATTCTTCTTCATTGCCTCTTCTCTCATTGTCAAGATCGGATCGTGGTAACATGACTTCTGGAAGAGGGTTGATTTCATGCAAAGCGTACAAACAAAATACTGAAAAAATGGCATCAATTGCTCGTGGACGATTTGATCCCAAACTCTGATCCTCATAATCCCAGGACAATTGATCACAGAAAGAACATTTTCCAATGGATTCTTCCAAAAAATAGAAGCAACATGAGTATAACAACTGTTCATATTCCCCCCGGTCAATCCGTGGTGGAATTGTACGTGTGTGTATTGCACCGAATCGAGAGTCCCGAAAGGCCTTCTTAAATAAGCGAAAACAACTCCCTAATTCTCTGTGAGAGGAATGATCCAAATGACCATTTTCTAGATTAACTGCATGGTATGTGTGAGTTGTTTCCTTTTCGCAAAATTGGAGAGAATAGAAGAGCTTGCGCAATATCTCCAAATCGAGCAAAATAGATCGTTGCAAATTTCCTCCCACTGAATGTACTTCGAACGCAGAGTCATCGAAATCCGCAAAAAGCGAGCTGCCCAGTTTTAACTGACCGTGTCTCACAAATTTCGCGCCATCATCGATCCTATCATTACCGGCGTTTCGTGCGGAGTTTGACTTCTTCGGTTTCTTGCCGCCAAGATTTCGTGCACCTCCATAGGCTGGATTGCGGATTTTGTAGGGAAACATGCTGTGATCTCGACATTAACGGACGCATCTCTTGAGTCAACGAATAATAATGACAAATTAGAATCCACCTCGAGAAGGATCTTAAGACGAAATGATCAATGCTAAGATCGACGTCCGTTCTTGCTTCTATGGGACGGAACGGGATCGATGGATCATCACACATAAAAAAATGGAAAATTTTTACAAAATATTTTGATCTGTTTTCTAAAAAGAGTAAGTAGTAGTACGCTACATACAAAATATTACAAGACGATCGCACAGACGATACAAAGAAGACGGCGCGACAGAATGAAGTCCTTTTTTGACGGAATATATAATATTTCCAACAAATGATTGTGCCCCCAAATTCATCCCAGAATCACACTATTCGTTCATATTTTTTATCAGTACTACACAATTGATCAGAGCCTCAGCTGGATTTACCCTCGTTAAAAGGGGTCAAAGACATTGCACTCAACCATGGGCTTCTCTCTGTGGAATATTTTCAAGGTAAGTGGATTTTTCACTCCACTAATACTATGACAATATGAGTTATTTTTGAAAATAGACTCATTCGTAATCTGCTAATGCCATCAATCCAGGCGGGCCTCCTAATTACTAATTCAATACTCATCCTTCACCGAAAAAGGTTCCTAGCCAAACACGGTCTTGACGATGTCAATAACATGGGGTGCGATCCGTCGGAGAGACCGCTGCAGGTACAAGCAATTGGGTTATTACAAGCAGTGCAATATTTGAAGCTACCAGTTATTGCGGCCAATATTCTGACAATTATTTTCGAATTAATTCTTGGAGGAGGATAGACTTACTTAAAGGGAAAAAACTAGAGGTAGATGGATAAGGGGACAAGTGGGAATAGTCTCGTTGGTAGTATTGGGAACAGCGCTTTGTATAGGAGTGAAGTTTCGGAGAATATGACATTTCAACGTGTTTTACTAAGGTGAAATCTTTGGGATCAAACAGTCGACCTTTTACACCTAAGAAGCGTAAACTTTATATTGTATGGAAAGACATCATAAATAGTTTTGAATAAGTTCAATGTTATCTACATTTTAATCATGCTTGTCTATCACGTTCAGTTCTATACAAAGATATTCAGTGGGAGTTATTCAGTGATGTACTCCTTTCTCGGAGTTGTAAATTGTTATCAAAGTTCATTTCGAAACGAAGGCGTTGATGAGGGGAATACCGATGAAAGTTTTTGCTGCGTAAGCTTCATAAGCACCAGGAAAGTGCGCTCTCAACGTCGCCTCCTCGTAAACTATCCTATGCCGGAAGAAAGTCCAAGCCGCGAGGGTGTAAAGTGTCACAGAGAGTGGATTACATAGTATCAGCTGTGTACCCACAGCCCAATAAAAAAAACCCACGTATGAAGGATGTCGCAGAAAACCATAGCTGATCACGACGTTAAATATTGATCTGTGTTTAAATCAAAACAACAATCGCAAGAAAATAACTAGAACTTACATTCCATGAGTCACCAAGATATGATTGTCCTTTTTATTCTTCTGTATGTAATGGTTGAAGCTTTCTCCACATGTTATCATTGCCCAGGTACGACATAATTGTCCTCCAAACACAAAAAATAATCCAACGCCAAATATTCGCAAACTATTGAATTTCCGGAAAAAATATATTCGAATGGCGAATTCGGTCCACGAAATCTAAAAGACAGATGTAATTTTGTTCATTATCAAAAAAGCTTGAGATACATCGAAAAACAGTATTGGCTTCGAAATATTTGTTCCCACTCACCAGTGCCGCTGTCGTATAGGCTTTAGAATGATTCACCATGAACGAATCTGATGAAACCACAGTTGGGTTGCATAGTGCAGTGGTGAAAAATTCCCCCATGTGAAATGAACAAAGTATGACGACGTATACTGTCCACTGAATGGCCATATCAATTACTTCATCAGGCAAATCGCCAAGAATTTGGATTGGCAGCACTCCTATACGCAAGAGCACCAACTGAGAGCATACCAATAGATGAACTCCCAGAACGATGCCTAGAATACTTGCTACAAAGGCTACACGACCCAGACCCTATGGAAACAATGAAAAAATTACACGGAAAATAAAAAACGAGACATTTTCAGACGACAGCAAACAAAGACCAGAAAGAGTGAATTATTAGCGCACCTTCTCAGTATCAAATTGTGGATAGTTTCCGCATTTCCACCCGTCAAAATTGAGGACGGATTGGACGGAATGCATCCGATCAGCAATTGCTGTCAATAGCCAGAAATGCGCCATGATTCCAGAATCATTTGTTTAGAGATGTGGAGGAAGGTACCTTACTGGAGCGCTCCCAATATTCATGAAAACAAAGCTTGGACAAATTTTGAACCGATTGGTGCAGAAATATTTGCCAATGATTAGAGGGATATGACACCAGACTATTAGCATTTTTGAATAATATTCGAGGCTGTAACATATGAATTAACAGGTACGCAACCGTTTTCGTCTGTCCGTTCTTTTTCGGACAGACGGCGTTTCTGAAAATCACGAACACGCAGAAATTGCAGAAAACATTTTCAGCACAACAAAAATGACCCAAGTCCCTCTGAGGGGGAGAAAATGCTTACAAACCGTAACAAACAAGAAAATAATCATAATAACAAATAAAAATAACTATTATTATGAATGTCCGAAAAGCCTGATAATTATTGATAGTAAAGTAGAGACAACTGAATAAAATCAATTTGATTATGTTGTTGTAACACAAATACTGATATTATTTTTTCTCTACATCAACTTCTTTCTTTTCACCATCTCCAGCAATTTTTTCAATCTTTAACAATTCAGCCTCCTTCAACATTTTCTGTTTTTTGTTCTTCCTCAAATTTCCACATTCTCCCTTCTCTTCCTTTACTATTTTCTTTTTACTTTCGTTTGGTGGT
>JALLPE010001758.1:0-11031 GCA_036940025.1 Conticribra weissflogii
GCAAATCTTTTCAACAAGATATGGCGAGGGAAGTTTGGTATGACGGTCTTCATATAATGCGGATTGAATTCGGCCTAATCCCTTTGATAACATATTTTCTCGAGAAGGAGAGATTGGTCAAAAAAGCTTGCCCAGCACTCAAAAAGTTTGATCGTTGGTTGAACAAGAAACATCTGAATGAGGGAGAACGGGGAAACGAAATGAATCTTCGCAGAGCATGTCATGGGGCTTTTATTCAATATCTCCTTAATGGAGACTTCGAATCAATAATTTCCGGATTGTAATATTTAGAAATGGGGGCATTCTCGAAAGTATTGGGGGCTCAAAAAATCAAATTTTGAATCAGACGAAATCTCGTTCCGATTTCAAAAATCCTGGGAAATAACGTCATTATTTTTATTCGAATTTGAATTCAATGATTGCATTTATTGGGAACAGTGTATGCAGTAATTTTATTTCTTTAGTATTGGGGGCGCCGCATTGTTACATTTGTTAGTATTGGGGGCACCACATTCAAGTGTTGGGGGCTCTAAATATATTTTAGTAATTTTGATTTCTTCAGTATTGGGGACACCACATAGTCTATTTCTATAGCATTTGGGGCTCCACATTGCTCATTTCTTTAGTATTGGGGGATCCATATTAAAGTATTGGATGCTCTGCATTTTGTTTTTTTTTAGTACTGGGGCACCACATTAAAGAATTGGAGGCTCTAATTATTATCTGGTAATTTTGATTTCTTTAGTATTGGGGGCATCACATTCAAGTATTGGGGGCATCACATTTTTGATGTCTGTAGTATTGAAGGCAAAACATTGTCAATATCTTTAGTATTGGGGGCACTGCATTGTTACTCCCTATAGCATTGGGGGTGCTGCATTGTTACTTTCTTTAGTATTTGAGGCACCACATTGAATATTACAAGACGACAGAGTAGGGTTTAAACATCCCAAAAATTGTCCTGTAATTCAAAATTCAAATCAAGCAGTCTAACTAATATAATTCACAATTCTGAGGAAACAATTATCTAAATTAGAATTAACTAACTAAACCTAGTAAAGGCTCCAGAAATCTGTAATATTAAGTATTAGGGGCTCTAACTGTAATCTAGCAAGTTTGCTTTCTCTAGTATTGGGGGCACCACATTGTTAATTTTGTTAGTATTGGGAGCTCCATATCAAAATATGGGGGCTCCACGTTTTGATTTCTTTAGTATTGGGGGCAACACATTCAAGTATTGGGGGCTCTAACTATAATATAGTAATTTTGATTTCTTTAGTATTGGGGGTACCACAACATTATTAATTTCTTTTGTATTGGGGGCTCAGGGTTCTAACTTTAATCTAGTAATTTTGGTTTCTTTAGTTTTGGGGTCTTCACATTGCTAACTTTTTTAGTATTGGGGGCACCATATTCAAGTTTTGGGGGCTCACAATAATCTAGTAATTTTGGATTCTTTAGTATCGGGGGGGCTCCACATTCAAGTATTTTGGGCTCTAACTATAATCTAGTAATTAGTTTGAATTCAACAGATTGAATTTGAATTGAATGGTAAATGAATGATGAATTATTGAAAATATTGATTTCTGCTGTTCATCCAGGAGCATGAGGAAAAACTCTTTTGAAGAATCTTGATAACATGGCTTGAATTTCAAAAAGTGCCCCCAATACTAAAGTAAACTATGTTACTAGTCAAAAGCTATAGAGCCCCCAATTCTAAAGAATAACTGAGAATTGAGTCTAGTTTGAAGCGAATCGGAACAGATGAATCCGATCGAAATTGTACATTCTTTTATGAAAGCTACTTCCTCTACCCTAAGTAGTATGCTTTGATGACTCAAGTGCCTTGTTGTGACTTCGTCATGGAATACTTGTAATAACGTTGACTTATTAAAAGATTTCCACTGGCTGACCCCTCTTGTCCAAGAAAATGAAGAGTTTGATAAGGTATCTAGAGGTATGATTACTTGCGACAAATATTTCAATGATATTAGCATAGTGGAATTATAAAAGATATTAAAACTCTATCAATGCGACAAAACCCGTGCGCTCTGCAAGCCTTCTTCGCTTGTCTTCAATGATTCAAAATGTCTCTTCAGTGCATTTTCCATTCGACCTCTCTTTTTCAATAATATCGCAATATCATCGCTTGGTCCCACCTTTGAAGATGCAACAGTTTCAATTGTGTTCCATAAAGCGTCAATAAGATCATACGGGACATAGTCGATGTTACCTTTTTCAGGTAAGCGATTCGACGATGTTTGATCGTTCCTCGATGAAAGGACAGAGACAACTACATCACAGGCGTCTTCCAGCCGCCCAAACTGCATAAATACTCGAATCAAACCAGCGGGATCAGCAGCATTGTGTGTTCTTCCCGCTCTCAATACCCTATGTTGCGCAAACAAACCGCCTGTCGAACTGGAATAAACTCCACCTGTAGTACCAAACATGCATAGATTCTTCAGCCAGATAGGCAAGTCGAATTCCCCATCGCTTGAAATGAGGAATGCACGAGCTACACTGTTTGCAAGACCTTGACAGCTATTTGCATAGATGGTGGTATATTGTTGAACTAGGTCCATCGCCATGGATTTGCGAACGGAGTTGTCGCCGTGCTTGCTTCTTTGCCATGACATCGGATTCGTTGAATTGGACGACACCACACACTGAAGTGAATTGTGCGCGACGTGTATGCAAGTATGAGATGATTGTCGGATCTGAGAAATTGTCGGTCTGGGAGAACTGTTCACTTCGCCGTCGTCGATACATTCTGAATGACTGCACGTGTTGGTGGCAGCGGGAACGAGATATTTCCGCAAGATGTGCTTCAGAGCATCATCAAATAAATCAATGCCGCCAGGCCGGCCTTCGCTCAAGGCAGATCGCTCCATGGCAATGGCAATAGCTTGGTCGTAATATCCCAATCGAGCAAGGACATCAATTAATTCAAGGGAGGATGCTTTGAATATGGTTGTGATCGAATCTGGTGACAGGTCATCCATATTAAGACGTTGAATTGTGATGGCATGGAACGCTAGCCATTGAAAATAATCTTCGGTGAGAACTTGAATTGCCCCGCGATCGCTTGCATCTCTATTGAAAATTGAAGTTGGTGTTGCATTCGCTTGTGATCCAGATATGAGATACCGACAAGCTGGATCCTCAACCAAACTTAACGCGTGTGCACATGCCTGCGTTGAGAGAGTGATGTCTCGTATGATCTTTTCTGACGCTTCTTTCGAGAGCAGTTGTGACATATCCGATAATGGAGTTTTCACATAGCTTGATATGACAGTGGCACACATATACATTGCTCTTGCCGCTTCTCTCCAGTTTCCACGAGAGGCATATAGAGCATAAAGGCATCCCCAATAATTTGGACGATTGTCACCAAAGCAGTCAAGTGCAGAGTTTTCAAATGCCGCTTCCTGAATAGTACTTGCAGCCATCTCAAATAAATCAATGCTACGGCTTTCTCTCGTGTGGTTGGTGGATTCAAACGCATGCAGGTCATCATCCAATATATCGGGATCAAAAGATGGAAGAATTTCCTCCCCTACAACCGTCAAACTCATGGTGATAAGTTTTCCCATAGCTCCAACCTCGATCATACCGAGAACGAACTGCTTCAAGTTTTCCTTCTTCCTTTCCTCGAGTGGATTTGAAATGCAAGCGTGTAATGCCTCATCCCAAAGATACCCCTTCATGGAAGTTTGAAATGCGATTGACCACAAAGTAGGAACCTCTGGCATTTCTCTGGACATTTCGGGTGGAAGACATGATGAAATAGTAGCAATGACGTCCAGGCTCGCATTCAAAGCAAGCGAGCAACAACGAGTCCACACGGTGGTGTCTTTAGACATGAGGTTCAAAGCGCTCTCGAGTGTTGTTAGACGATGAATGAGATTGGAAATTCTCATCATAGTTTTTAAGAATGCGTATAACGACTGTATTGAGACCTGGTCGTCGATGGAAACGTTGTTTAGAAGCCAATCAGCGAATTTGCCATCCATTGGAACACCATGATCCGACGCAGCCATTGTCATGGGGATAAAGAGAGCTTTCATAGTCTGCAGTGAACACAAACGGCTGATCTCGTCGCGAGTTTCTAGAATCTGACCGTCGTTACTTGCACTGGATAGTATCAAGCATATAGCCCTCATCAAAACCTCCTCGTGGTGATGTTCGTATTGAAACGTCCACCACTGCTCTCTCTCATCCTTTAAACTGCGAAAAATGTCTCGAAAGTGTCCGCTATCGATGGAGTCCAATGTCGAGGTATCCATGAGAAGCTCCGAGGCTACATCCCACGTCTTTGCTGCTCCTCTATCATCGTACTTCCCAATTGTGGCTCCTTCGGCGAGAAGACATTCTGCAGTAATTTGCTTGGTATTTTGATTGGTAGAACGCGTTTCTTCCACACCACGTGTGGACGATTGCAGTGGGAACTCCGCGAATGGAGCCAATAAACGAAGGGTGACTCTCCCATAATTTGCCGGTGAAATTATTGTCAACAGGGACGCAATGGGATTGCCCTTGAACGACGATGCAATGAATGCATCCGCTAGAGATTGCGCGGAAGTGATTCCAGAGTACCTGTTTGATAGGTTTGAGAGATTCTTATCCAGCACGGTGAAAGAAGGATCATCATGTGCCGGTTGATGAATTGCCCATGAAAGAGCAGATGAATACATGACTGATCGTAGCGCAAGGTGGTGAATGGGCGATGCCGTCACTCCACCCAAACCATAAATTAAGAGTAAGCGGCAAACGGCAAGCCGGTAGGAGGATGAAAGCTTGGACGCAACCAACGATGCTACTGAAGCGCGCACGTCCCTTCCCGGGAGTTCATTGGAGTTATCCTCAGTGTCTGGGAATTGTGATTTCGTAACGTCAATTGCCAGCCGCTTGCATACGGGGGAAGACAACGAAAAGGGAGCTTGCAGCCAAGCTTCGGTACTAGCAATATCCAGTCTATTGATGCTGTTCAGCAATTGAATACGGTCGTTATCCAATCGAAGACTGCCCAAAGCCGAACTTCCAAGAAATCCAGCCTGTTGAACCAAAGCAACTTCAGAATTTTTCTCAACCCATCTAGACATCAATGGCAAAGCTCTGGAAGCTGCATCATAAACCAAAGCCTCCATTTGAGTCAGTGCATCGCGATGATTGGGATCTCCAATGACAAATTCCCATAACTCCAATGCTAACTCATCCAAACCGGCTGTGACTCTCTCTTCTTGCGTCCGCAAAGGATTCGGCATAGGTGACTCTCTCAAGTTCAACAGGGAAAACGTGCTTCCTCTGACGAGAACATTTACGGTTGCCATTGCCATCGGTGTCGGAATCAACTTCAAAATCTCATTCAGCGCCGTTTCTTGCCGACGGATTTCCGACAAGAGCTTAATCCACCTTGCCCTATGGGCCTGTTTGGCTGTGGAAACATCGCAAATTTGCGTATCGCTGTCTGCTTCCCCTTCGTCGTCGCTTACGCGCGGAGTCGCTTCCCTATGAGTTGGTTCCGCGCTCCTGCCACGGACGGGAGTGGCCGCGATGTTGGCAAAGGAGTGATAAATGGAAGTTGAATATGGAAAGGAAGATGAGGATGACATTCTCCCTGCGTCTTCCTCCCTCGCTATAATGGCATTTTCGGCAATAGGTTCTCTGGCGTGAGAATGACCGCAGGCGTCCCTCTTCTTCCATTTCCGCATGGCGGTCACAATGTCCACTGGTCGAACAGCTCGAACAGAATAGGCGTCCACCAACTTGAGACGGGACATGGCGCGTTTCACCGCCAAGGACGGGGCGCGATGCCTTCCCATCGGTTGGAGAATGACACGCAACCCCGCCTGATCCACTTTGGCCTCCGCTTTCTCGATATCTCCTTCGTCTTCTTCGACGTCTTCCTCTGGCGGACTAAAAAATCGATCCAGTTCCTCCTCGGCGCTGACTTTGTGAAAGTCCGTCAATTGATTCAATTCCAAGAATGGCAAAGTCGAGTTGACCGGTATGCAAGGAATGGGAGGAGATGCGTCCCTCCCAACACCGAGGGGATACACCGCCAAAGTCGTTTGGACACTGGAAAATGAGCCATCGTCGTAATCGTCATCGAACCCGGCATCGATATCACCATCCCCTCGACTCGACGGGTGGACTCGTCGAAACAACACCAACAAGTCGTCATGACTTCGATTCTCGCTCCTTCCGACATTCCACGAAATATCCACCACCGACTGCGCGTCTGTCGGCAAAGTCAGTTTCATCAATCGATCCTTTCCCCCGCCACCGTGTCTCGGACTGGCGATGGATCCTCGGATCAAGTGCACTGCACCTCCATCGACCGATTCCCTGTCACGCATTCTCTGCGCTACGTACAATGCCAACTCGTACTCCAAATGTTCCTTACCGCCGACTCTGGCGCTGTCGTCGCGGACACCGAGGCAGCGACCGTTGAAGACGATGGAGTCCCGTCCATGTTCCCAGGTATTCGGATTGGGAATTGCAGGATTCCTCCATCCCGAATCGGTCGCCACGACCACCCTCTGCACGGACGGCATGCGCAGCTGGGGCTGCGATCGGTGACCATGTTTCTGGTGGGGGTTACCGTCCTGCTCGGTTTCGACTTGGTCATCCACATTTGCATCCACACCCATATCGAAATCGTCACCAGCACCATCCTCTTCTTTCTCGTCGTCATCCGTCCCCCACAAAGGACGCGATTCCCTCTTTCTCTCCCTTCGCGAAGGTTCCGCCACCCAAATGCGAAGAGATCCATCGGAATGAAGGGATGCCACCCTCGCTGTCGTATCTGTCGCCCCATCACAAGAAAGACAGGGTAGATTGGCCAACGCCGCAATGGACGGGAGATGCGCATCGGCAGCTGCCACTTTCCCACTTCTCACGTGGTCTTCGTCGTCGTCGTCGTCATTGTATTCCATTCCCTCCTCTTCGTCCCCTCCCAGCACCATGTCCCTCAGAGCGTGCGACGCCCTGGTCAAGAATCCCCCCAAGGACGACGACGACCTCCCATCCCCTGCGGCCCTGTCGCTCCCCGCGAGAAGATCGCTCGCCACCGCATGTCGATCGGTCCAGACCCTAGTCACCGCCCCCATCGCCGCCGTCCCCCCCTCCCCGAAATCCAAGCAGTACAAATGGGGCATGAGCGAAAACACAACCGCCGTCTCGGTGGGAAAGCAGACGCGGGAGGACTCGACGACGGAGCCGGGATGGGGCGCCAGGCGCGGCGGGAGGACGAGCGGCAGGACGAACGAGGCGGCGGGGGGGGCGAGGGAGGGATGCGCCGGCGCCAGCGCCAGTTTCAACACCGTGCCGAATGCGTCGACGGCGTGGAGGCAGAGCGCGAGGGCGCCTCCGTCGAGGGGACGGCGGACGAAGCAGGCGGTGGCGACGGGAGATCCGAAGAGGGCGCTTTCCAGCAGGGGGGAGAGGTCCACTTCCGCCATGGTTTCTCCGCCGTCGCCGTGGTCGCCGGCGGGTTTTACGGAGACGGCCAGGCAGCCCGCCTCGTCGGGGATGCCGTGCGTGGAAATCCATCGGTTGACGAACGGGGAGTAATGGGTGGAGGCGAGGCCTCGTAGACGGTACGATTCCTCCGCGGGGTCGTGGGCGATGCCTTCCCCCGCGTCTGGTCGTTCGTTGCGGTCGACGGAGGAGGAGAACGTGGAAGTGGGTGTCAGGTCCACGCGGTAGGCACCGCTGGGAACGACTCCGTCTTCGCCGTGTAATGAGGTGTTTGTCGATGGAGATAACGAGGCAACGTATCTCGTTATTCTGCCCTCGTTTACCGTTTTCGAAGAGGAAGAAAGGGGGAGCAAATCGCACGTAATCAACAACGGAATTTCCTCCATGGTCATGGAGCCGGTCCACGATGGATGATGATCGTCGAGGGACGAATTTGCCGCGTTGTTCGCGGCACCCATGGTGGTATTAGTGTCAGCGGCATTGTCAGGGTTGACAATGCCCTTGCCGACGTCGGAGGGCGTCATCGTCGTCGTCGTCGTCGTTGTTGTGATGTTTGGATAATATATGTCTGAATGTGGGAGTCGTCGGCGGTTGGCAAATGTTTTTTTCGGAGGGGCGACCGACAGGCGGGAATGCATCTCGCCGGTCGAGGTTTTTTTGGCGCATGTGATAGAAACGAGTACGAGCACAGGATGATACTCTGATGTACCCACCGTATTAGTATTGTACCTTTCGATTGCCCTATCCTCTCAATTTTCATTATTGAAAAAGATCAGGCAAGATTGATTGGCACATATTGATGTTTCTCTAGTTGTCAGAGATGCATCCAATCATCATCATTCATTCATGGATATTATATTATTGTGTCATGCTTGACACTACTATGGGTGTATTATTTTTCATATCAGATTTAAAATGGCACCCATATTGTTACAAATAAATTGATCTGGAAAATTAGGACACTTGAATTTTATGTGATGTGCTCTAATAATGTGTAGTTTCCTTCCTAATTGATAGTAGCTACAGAACACAGAAAATTTTTGCCTTTTGAGCTTTCATCTTTCAAGATATGGGTGGTACCTCTGTTTGTGAGTTGTGGATCTGTGATCTGTACATCTGTAACAAGCTCTATGTCTGCATCTTTGGTCAAGTCATCAAGGTTTGTAACATTCAGTTCTGGATTTTTCAGCATTGCGGAAGAATAATAATTTCATGTGTGATATCACATTCTCAAAGCCCACATGGAAAATACATTCTTGTTGCACCACAAACAAGTGATGACAATCACAAAAATCAACAGCAATGGTGAGGAATGAGGACATCACAATGCCATCTTTGCTGTAGTCAGTCTCTTCCTTTACTCAATACTTCCACCCAAGCCAGAATGTTCATGATGCCCTTCCTAATTATTACAAAATATGGAGCTTCTCCATTGTGACAATTGTAAGGGATGGCATGGTGATGGCCTTTCACAAGCAATAGTGGTGCTATTTTCCAACATTTCTGAGCTTGACAAAATTCTTTACATTGTAATGGAAATGCCTATTGACAATCCTGGAGATATCACTAATTCCAACAATACAAACAATGGCCGCAGCTCTCTCAAAAATTATGAACAGTATATTGACTATGGCCAGTTGGGCAATTGGGACATCATCAAACATTGTTGTCAGGGGATTGAGGTTGATGATGACAATTAGCCAACTCCCATGAATATATCATAGTCACCACCATCATTACCTACAAAAATGGGGGATTTTAGTACACAAATAATTTGTACTGGTCAAGGCACTGTGCTGTGAGAAATGAGGAGGTCCAGTGGTGAGATTTTATTGGGATACAATAGGCAATAGAAAAATTGGATTTTGATCTCCTCAATATGACCATCCCTGAAGACGTTATCAACAAAACTGCCATCCCTGTAACAGACAAATATTCACCAACTGTACTCTCAGTTTCATTATCAACTGCAACTTCTTATGTGCTGTTTTGAGGGAGTCTCCAAAAGAGAAGATTGGTGGTCCACCAAATCAATTTCTGTCAAGGATCAAGGAAGTTGTCAATTGTATCACTCCCATGTGGCAACGAGCTGCATTGTTCAAATATTTGATTCCATTACATACACACACAATCAACCACCTCTTTTAAGACAAGTTCTATCATTTAAATGTTTGTCAATGATTCAGTGCATTCAACAAAGCACTATGAAGAATGATACATATCACCATAATTGAACTGCCTTTATGAATCAATAAGCTCCTGGTTGAATCACAACTGCCCTGGATTCATGTTGTTTTACAAGCCAAATCCATAACGAAATGAGTACTATTCCATTGGTGACAAGGATCAAAGGATTCCAATCATGTGACAGAAGAAATTGTAGTAAAGGAAAGACCACACTAATGACTTTAATGGTCTTATAATACCCTTCAAAATTTAAAAACCAATCAAAGTCCTCCACACTTGTGTGACAAAAAAGGAAAAATAACAGGTATGACATTTGATTATAATTCAAAAGTAATCAAATACTTTTGAGTGGAGATTATATGTCAATCTTAATTTTTCATTGGAACAGCTTCTTGTCATATGTATCACACTTATCTTTCAAGTGTTGATCAAAATTTTTAAGTGCTAATCCAAATTTTCAAATGCAAATCCAGTTTTCCAGTGTTGCTGGGCAGGACTTGAAATCTTGTCTGCCCTCACATGTATTTTATTGTCAGCAAACATAAAACTAAATCACAACCTCAAATATTATTGATACTGTATTGAAATGATAAAGGAAGAAATAATACTTCAAGGTAAGCATGATCATCAAATGAAGTTTGATAACATATTTAACATTGCTACACTTATATTTGTGTTGACACAAACAAATTGTTCAAAAAGTACTACCCCCTCAATTTTTAATATTGCTACATCAGAGGATAGAATTGAAAAATGTTATTCCCGTTGTGAAATATTTCGCATTTGGATGGTCTGATCACATTGATCAACATAAACATGATTGTACATTCCATGGTATCCTAGTGCTTGATGATT
Organism: Conticribra weissflogii; assembly: GCA_036940025.1. NCBI lineage: Eukaryota > Bacillariophyta > Thalassiosirophyceae > Thalassiosirales > Thalassiosiraceae > Conticribra > Conticribra weissflogii. The sequence continues at coordinate 10,528 of JALLPE010001758.1, forward strand.
TTTGTGTGATATAATATACACTGAACTGGGGTACAATGGTACTTGTGTTTTATTGATGTTGGTTGCTCAACTGGTATCATTCCTAGCACTGTTACCTTTGTACATCATACACCCTGTTATTGTATTGAACTACTCCCTCAGCAATTTGAAGTTGCAAATACAATTTCAATATTCACATCAATGACCTCAGTTGACTGATAATAATTATTTTATGTTTGTTTATGCCTGATGTAGGAACAAAATACAATAGATGAGGTTATTTTTGCATATATCATTAGATATAACCAATTAATTTGGTAAAATTTATTTTGTGATATTTGTTATGAATTTTTGCATAGAACCAATTGGCACATTTGTTCACCCAGAATCACCATTAATCAATTGTTTTATCTCATCCCACCACTCCTTCCATCCATTAAATAACTGTTGATCAATCAATCAAGCCATTGAGCCATTGAGCCATTGAGCCATTGAGCCATTGAGCCATTGAGCCATTGAGCCATT
>JALLPE010001760.1:0-11029 GCA_036940025.1 Conticribra weissflogii
AAATGCTGATGTTGAACAAAACATCAACCCAGCTGTTTTTGCATTGGGGAACCGAGCTGAAAATATTGACTTTGTTAGGAATCAAGGGCTCAAAGTAGATGACTTCCAAACCAACAATCAAATGCTGGGGAATTGAATGAAGGGCAGGAATGGGGATGCAATTGCATTGACAAACGTGCCATCACTGGTGCAGTTGATGTGTCTCCAAAATTTCAAGATGGATGGCAACCAAAGCAGAAATCTCTCCTTAAGAACTTTTTGAAGCTTCTTCCATGGGATTTTTTTGTTGATGTCATCATAAGCAACACTTCACTTGCACTGACCAAAGAAAAAATGCCTATTTTGACCAAAGGCAAGTTTCTTCGATACATTGGTCTCTGGCTTCTAATGTCCACTGTTTCTGGCTTTCCCCAGAACAGCTACTGGTCAAAAGTTGACTTTGACGAGAAGAAAAATCCAAGACCCTACAATTTTCCTCTGTGGATGTCAAAGCGAAGATTTGATAATATCACTCGATAGCTACAATTCACAAAGATGAGTCCTCCAGCATATTGCGATCGTATTTAGGAGGTGCGAGAGATGATTGAGATGTGGAATAGACACATGGCTTCTGTGTTTGTTCCTGGATGGATTCTTTGCCTTGATGAGAGCATGTCTATCTGGCATAGCATGTTCACCTGTCCTGGATGGGTTTTTTGACCATGGAAGCCGCATTCATTTGGCAATGAGTACCACACTCTTTGCTGCGCAAAAAGTGGAGTACTCACACAAATTGAACTTGTTGAAGGGAAGGACCGCCCAAAAGAACTACCAAACCCACAATACCATGAGATGGGAAAGACTGTTGGTCTCCTAATGCAACTACTTCAACCGTATTTCACTTCCTGCCGGTATGTTGTGCTTGATTCTGGTTTTTGTGTGTTGAAAGGAATTGTAGAGTCAAGGAAGAAAGGTATTTTTGCGGGAGAATTAATAAGGAAGCGCCAATTCTGGCCAGCAATGGTCCCCGGCAAAGCAATTGACTTGCACTTTGAAGGCAAAGCAGTCGGTGAATGCGATGCAATCTCTGGTAAGTTGGATAGTGTGAAGTATCTTCTTTGGGGAATGAAGGAGCCCGACTATGTCATGAAAATAATGGCAACTGGTGGTGCGCTGGTATCAGATGACAACTGCAAAAAAGTTTCAAGGAAGTGGACCGACAATGATGGTGAAAAGCAAACACAATTCACTTACAAAAAACCCTTTGATTGGCACTTCCGCTACCGTCATATTGTGGATGATCACAACAATTTACGCCACAGTTCTCCTGCCTTAGAGGAGACTTGGATCACCACTCAATGGGCAATTTGTGTATTTACATTCTTGCTTGCAATCACCAAGGTCAACTTATATCTTATCTTGAGATTTTTTGTTTGGAAGATGGATGACGACAACGATAGCGGAACCTACCTTGATTTTCGCCGCAAATTAGCTTGGGAACTAATCGAGAATGATCTTTTGAAGGAAGAGAGAGAGGAGAGGGAGGTCAATGTCAGACTTCTTTGTAATTCACATGACCATGTTCCAGCTCCACCTCATGCAACTAAATTTGAAAAGGGCCGATGGTTGACAAATGCAAAGCAAGAATACCAGCAATATCGCTGCAGGACTCCAGGATGCAACAAAAAAATTCGCAGATATTGCACTTGTATGGTTGGACATTGGATGTGTGTTGCGTGTTATGGAAAACACATTGCTGACATTGAAAAACAACTTGCTTTTTGAAGTAATTAAGTCAGTATTTTAGAATTTTGATTTTTTGTACATTAATTTTGTTTGTTTTATGTCATGTTCCAACATGGTGACATACAGTCATTTATACATTTTTGAAATCCTCAGGTTATTTTCTGTTAAGGACAAACAGAGAAAGTATCTCATTCTTGCATTTTAGAAAAATGACCGAACGTGAATTCAGTACCTTCCGACCTCAGTATTTTAGGTGGTTTTGGCACCGTTATTTTATCTGTTATCTTATGTTGATTATCAACAATACAGCCAAACGGTAATACGATGACCGAATTGGGTCATTCCAAACACGGGATTAACTTCTCGCGGGACCATTAGCAGTTGTATTGTATCGAATTTTATTGTATTTCAATATGTCATTCAAAAGTATAGAAAGATCCACAGTAGGATACTTTATTTATTAAGTTTGATGCCGCCCACAAAAGGTGTGATATTTTTGTTGGTCCGTCGGCAGAATTTTTTTGAAAAATATTCATGGCAAAAATTTGCATCGAGTTCTTGCAGTTTACCATCGCATAGCACGCCATACCTGTAACTGCACTGTTCAATAATATTATAGTGTCATACTCATAACGTCATGAACATTATATTTGAAATATTTTTTAGTAGCACACTCTATTATTTAACAACCTGTTAACCAATTTTTTAAATTATTTTTCATGGTATCATGCCACCCACAAATGTGTGACATTTGATGGTCAGTAGGCAAATTTTTTTTTGAAAAATATTATTCCCCAAGGCAAAAATTTGCATCAAGTTTTTGCAGTTTACCACTGCATTGCCAACATGACATCATTTTGTCAGCCTTCAAGCACATTGGCTTGATCTATTCACTAAGCCCCACAATTGGGTATCTTCCTGTCTCCATTCACCCAATAATTTGGAAGATTTCTTACTTTTTTATGAATGTGCAATGTGAACATTTTGGCAGATTCCAGCAACGACAATGTAAGTGATGACTCCAATTATGGCTGGGACAGCAGTGACAGAAAAACCACTGCTTTGCGAGCAAGAGTGAGAGCAGCCCTTGCAATTGAAGCAATGAAATACTCCACACCCTGTAAGAAAGACAAGGAGCAAAATATGCAATAAGCATCCACTCATTATGTGCTATCACAAAGAAGTTTTGCAAATCATACTTGTCTTAATCTGATTTGCTTGTTTTGATGGGTTGTTGTATTTTTAAGTTCTCAACATAGTACCTTATTTATCATTTGGATTGAAAATATTCATAGCATTTTATGATTTACTGATTTGCTACTGTGGAAATAATCATCTAGTTTAGTTTTGTCTATGGAAACAATAGTTAAGTCTAATATTATCAATGAAGAAAATTTTTTGTTAGATTATCTATTGTTTTGTTTCCAAAATATCATGGCAGCAACCATCCAATCTGGTTTTGTCAAAATTAAAATGCTCCACCAGAAGTTCCTTATAATGCTGTTCAAGTCCATAGTCCATAGTGATAATCGTCCCGAAAACCTTGAAACACAATTGTAATACTTCTTGCTCTTTTTTGCAAAAAAAGCGCTACATCGTGGCCCTCATGAAAATTGATAACACGAATATGTCTCCTGGACTATTGCAAGAAAACAAGTCAACCCTAACACAGCAAGTTTTGTTGGAATGTGAGAGTGAGATCCAAACAGACGTGCATGATATCTCTACTATGTGTAACATTCATGACGTTATAAGCATGACACTTTTTACTTTATTGAACAGTGCATCTATAAAGGCATCGTACTTTTCACATCTTCTGGTTCGAGCGGACTTCCTAAAGCAAAAATATTAAAATATTACTGTACTTGAGGTTATATTACATTACTCAAATGACTTGTTTCCGATCGGACGAACATTTACGATCTAACGTTAAAATCATTCATATCAAATAGTATAGTACCAATCGTTGTTGTTTTTTAATGCGGTAAATTTTTTTGGAATAATTTGTCGTACTAAATTCTCCCATATTCGCATCATGTTGTAGGAAATGTTATTTCAACGATACTTCTTAGTACTACATTAGTGAGAGAACAATGCAATTTTAGTCGTAGAAGTGTACGATAAGTTATGATTTTTGTCGCAATCATTCCTAGGACTGTTGGCTACCGAAGCTACCAATCCCGCGTTAGTTTGGCCGGGTTAGGCGCAACGGTTCTTCGTCCTGTCCGTATGATATTTCATCGTCAGACAACGATACTGCGTTCATTTGATAGTTGGATTTCAGAATGGTACGATACTTTTTTTGAATATATAAGTATTATAGCAGAATCATTCCGTTAGTATAAAGTATTTAGATAAATTCACTTTGCGACTAGCGTTCTCTCCCAATACGGTATTAGTCAATTTTCTACTCAGAATCTAGATCTCATCGCATCAAAGCCTCAAAGCCTCGACGACTTCAGCCAATAACGACCACAGTGGTGTTATATACGTTTTAAGAAATCGATGTCGTCGCATCTGCGGCCCATCTTCCGAACAAGTTGATCGACAACTGGAGTTGCTGAACTACCCCAATAGGCACCTACTGACGCAGTGAATTCTTTGACCATGGCCGATAGCGAGAGCCGACGAAGCCGAGGCAGTGAGTATCGCGAAATTCCTCGAGATGGGGTTTCTTGATTGCTTGATGGCACCATACTATGTATTTCACTGAATCCTTTCCGCTCCGATTCACCGGTCCACAGAACGGGGCAAGAAAAAGAACCGCCGCCCCCGCGATGAAGAATCCAACGACGGAAATCCCACCGCCCCTCCCATCCCGACCCCCGCCCAAGACGAGGAAGCCTACGTGGAAGACGTAGTGGCCCCCGTCGTCGCCCCCACCGAGGGCGACCTGTACGACGAAGGCATCCCCGCCCCCATCTCCGGCCCCGATGCCGACGTCGGCGCCGCCGCCCCCGCGGCCTTCACCGAAGACGGCCTCGCCGTGGCCCTCGCCGTCGACACCACCGCCGAAGACGACTACGTCTACGCCGCTATCGAATACGACCCGGACTCCAAGCCCCCCCTGCACAAGAACCGCCGCTTCCGCATGTACACCTGCATCGCCCTCGTCGTCATCGTCGCCGTCGTCGTGGTCGTGGTGGTGTACGTGACGAAGTCTTCCAAGGGGGACGACGTCACCCAATTGTACGTCAACTACACGGATCGCCCGACGAGGGCCCCCACGCCTAGTCCCACGACCAATCGCGAGGCGAGCGGCATCAGGGAGCAGATCGAGGCGGGGGTCTTGCAGAGGAAGGCGACCTTTAACGATTTGAACGCCACGGACCCGAGGGTCTTGGCCTTGGACTGGATCTTGCACAAGGATCAGATGCAGTTGGTGTCGGACGATGTCAATTTGTACCAGAGGTACGTCTTGGCCTTGTTGGCCTTCGCCTTGGATTCCTTGGCGTGGTTTGCTTGCGGGGACCACCGGATCATCGGGAATGTCACGGAGTTTTACGCCGTGGAAGATTGCGAGGTGACCAATGAGGTCACGGGTGTGGTGGAGCAGTTCAAGGTGTGGTTGAGCAGTACTGATGAGTGCGAGTGGTATGGCGTGCTTTGCTCGGGCGACGGAGTGGTGAGGGGTTTGGAATTGAGTGAGTAATTCGAATTCAAATTCAAATTCAATGATTTTTTATTCGTCTTTTTATTCACTTCTCATTTTCCGAAAACTCTACAATGTGGCGGTTTCTCACCTTGCTTTTTTTTTTCTCCAGTCGGCAACGACCTCATCGGCGAAATCCCCCCCGAAATATCCCAACTCCGTTTCCTCCAATACCTTGCCATGAACGGTAACTGCCTCTACGGAACGATCCCCCCCGAATTCGGATCCATGCCCAACCTTCTCTCTCTCGAACTTCACGGCAATGGTCTCTCGGGTTTCGTGCCAGACGAACTGTACGATGCCACCAAGCTCCAACTACTCAACGTGGCCATGCAATACAATTACTTCTATCAATGTTTCCGATCCAACGGAGAGCCCGTCAACACCGGTTTCGCCCGAGGAGATGTCAACGGTGATTTGAACTGGGGATTGCAGGGCGAAGTCCTCTCGCCGCAAGTCAATCGCTGGCAGAGCATGAAGGGACTTCATTTGTTCGATAACTTCTTCTCCGGGGAATTGGCACCGGAATTGGGGGATCTCAAGTATTTGGTGTTTTTGAGGGCGCAGAATAATGTTTTCACGGGATACATCCCCAATGAGATTTGCAAACTAGACAAATTGAGGGAGGTGCATTTGTATCAGAATAATGTCTACGGGGATTTGCCGCCGGATATTGGCCTCATGGAAGATCTTGGTAAGTGTGGTTTTTAAGTGCACTAGACTTCACTGTATTGTGACGGAGGTTTGCACTTTAGGTACTAAGCCACCAAGATGGTTATCATCTTGTGTTATCATTCATTTCCTTACTTCGATCGCTTGTTTCATTTAATATCGACACAACCCAACACAATCCAACGCAGAGGATCTACGAGTGCACGAAAACGAAATGTGGGGCCTCATCCCTTCGACCTTCTACAACCTCCAAAAAATGAAATCTATTTGGTTCCAAGACACACTCCTCTGCGAACAAGTCGACGATTCCTTCGAATGCGACCCCAGCCCCGATGTGGGATTCGAGGGATCGATCCCAACCGAGATTGGAAATATGAAGAAATTGTCACAAATTTTGCTGAATAATAATCCTTTCACTGGAACTTTGCCCACCGAAGTTGGACTGTTGGAGAATTTGTGTGAGTATGGATAATTGTTCCTTCTATTCACTCTTTCCTCGTTATTTTGCTGAAGTCATTCACATTTCCATCCTGTCTGATTCGTCTCTTGGTGTACTTGCACATGCAGCCGTTCTCCACATCCACCAAACTGGCATTCAGGGAAGCGTGCCCGACGAAGTTTGTCTCCTACGTGACCACAGCCTCAACTCCGAGTCCAACCAAGGTATTTTCTACGCGGATTGCAGGCCTAATAACAAAACCGAGGCACCCTACTTCGAGTGCAAGTGTTGCACGGATTGTTGTGATCACACCACTAAGGTTTGTATTGCAGACGATTAAATCATATGGAAGTGGAATTAAATTGCAATTATGACTTGGTGGTTGACTGGATTAGTATCATATAGGAAGAACACTTGCTGTCAAGAGTCGATAACAGGCAAGTTTGTTCATTGGGATTGGAATGGAGTTGTATTTTTTATTGAATTATGTCGAAATATGGCGGAGATGAGAGTGACGAGAGAGGGCAATGTTTTGTTCGGAAGGAGCCTGTATTTAATAAGAATATTGTCTGAGATTCAACATCATCGGGTCACATTATTTTGGTGAATACATATTAATTATCTATGTTTTTTTTCTTCACTATCATTTTTCGTCTATCTGTCGAATTCTTGAATTTATGCTTTCTGATGCACAATACTTGAAAAAAATGATGGGAACATCGCAAAGGATTCCTTTTGGTGGTTATTTCGGGTACAAGAAGTAGGACAAAACTTTAACGGCACAGCTCGTATCACAGTTACCGTAGCACAAAAAACAGAGTAAAGAAACAGCAGGGGTTTTCATTATCAAATAAAACAAAGCACCCACCCAGCAGCTTCAATTTTAACGATCAAAGACACGATTCAATACACCAATCATTATGTACCAAAATATGTTGGGAACAACGTCGGAGAATTACGAATCGACGTAGATTGACACACATTCTCGTTCCTCCCAAAAATGATATCCTCATTCTTCTTGCAATTATCAACTTCATATAAATCACAAGAGAAGGGGATTCCATACACATCCTCCAAGTACCGATTGACGCTGCACGATGCCACCTCCAATGTATCAGTAGCCCCCACGATTGCGCGTGTCCTAACCGGTTTAAAATTTGTGTAATCGTTCAGGATTTTGTTGAAGTCTTTTTTGTATAGCTTTTTAGGTAGATCGGTGTAAGTCTCCAACTTTCTGTGATCTCCATCCCAGCCGTAAGTTCGAATTTTCGTAGATGAATTTTTCTTCTTCTTCTTTCGTTTGGGAGGGCATTTCCTCCGCGAGCAGCCATTTTCGAGGCAAGTCTTTGAGTTAGACTGACCATTGATGGCATGCCCAGAACAACACAATGGTCTCCATAAGATGGAACATCTCTTCTGCAACTGTCTGGTTTGACTATTGTATTTTATGATATTACCTGAAATGCCGTCAAACCCGGGTAAATCTTCCTCTGCCTCCAATCGACGATGTGACGGTCCATCGATCTCGTCTTTATATTCCTTTTTGATCACATACGTGACATCCATCTGACAAGCGGTTGTCACTGCAGTATCGCCAGAACCATCGGGTACGATTTCGTCATATCCTTTCCATTCCTCGACGACCGCACAAATTGGCAAAAACGTATCCTCATTTCCGACATTCGCCCGAAGATATTCGAGAACCACTTCTTCCATGACCACTTTTTCATCGCAAGTGAGTTGAGTGGAATCTTGATTCAATTCTAAATGAAAGGTTGTCGTCATGAGCTCTTCGTCCTCTTCGACATATGGAGGAGAATACGGTTCGATGCGGTAATTCTTGCCTTTTTCGTACCTTTTCGCTCCTCGGTTGTATTCTCCCCGTTGAATCTCATCTTTTCTCAAGTTGTTGGACGGATCTGCCGCTCGTTGATAGCATGTACGATAACGATCAGTTGGTTCGAGACATATATTGTCGGAAGTTGTTCTTTTTCGGTTTCGGAACTTTTCTGCCAAGGTTTGATCGGAGGGTGAGTTGTCGTTTTTTCTCGTATAGAGGCTTTTGTCAACATCTTCGTGGACTTTCTCGCCGAGTGGAAAGGAAACCACCTCTCCCGAAATCGCTCTTATTCTATGCGAAGATAATATGACGAAGAATGAGGCGAAGCTATTCGCCGTTTTGCAAATCATCTTGACTGTTCCTCTGCAAGACGTTATTTTCGAAGATTTGCTATCACAATAAAGTATTCTGGTTTCTTCTTTAATTGATTTGAGGCGCCAGCCCCAAAAAATTAATGGACCTTCGTAGGGTTATCTGCGGATTTTCGGGAGTCGTCTTACTCCTTAGGCTCAACTCCTTTGCGAGATACTGAGGGCGAGGGTATAGATGATACCAATCGATGTGGTTCATGATGAGTCGAGCTTCTGGATAATGATAAATGATATTTGCTGAATAGACAAGAGGTGGGGGGTGAGGATAATAAAAAATCATGTGGTGACAACAAGATCGAAAGTTATCTGTCCTAGGAGTGAAGAGAATCAAAACTCTCAAGCAAGAACAAGACCTGCACAGCATTGTGCTAATGTGTACAGTAATGGACAGTACTGGTTTAATGCAGGTACTTGTCCGATTGTTTTACAAGACCCGTTGTTATTAAAAAAGGGTTTTATTTGACCCTCTCTTTCCACAAATGTACATGGGAGTCATTACTATATTTTATAGGTTATTTTCGAAAAACTCTGCGTCTAGAGGACTATTGTAGTTTTTAGGAAACACGACAAGACAATCGATGGTTACAAATGGACGAGTGCAGACCAAAAATAATGGGGATTTGCACTAAAAATTCTTTTTGCACCGAGCAAATATCCAAAAAGACATGATTCCTAGATAATTGATCCCAAGACATGGACAAAACTTGAAAATACTATTATCAAAAAACAAATTAGTCAATAGTTATATTGAGATTAGCTGCAATAATCATACAGTTCTGCATAAAAGTGGAATATATATTTGTGAAAAGAAGACTTGTCTTGCAATCATTTTCTACAAGGTATTCTAATCAACAAATTGAAGTCATCAAATGTGGATCCTCAAAAAACGCACTTTGAGTTATACACTAATACACGGAAAAAGTCCATGGAAGCAAGCTAGGGCATCAAAACTGTATCCCTATTCCACTATGTGTAACAGAATTGATATGCTCTCTTGCTCCAGACAAATGTGGAAGATATACTGGGTTTTGGTATGCAGATGGAAAAATGATCAATTAGTTAGACATACAAATTGGAAGATGACATATCTATGTGGAATTATTTGATGAAAATAGCCACATTTTTATCAAAAAATTGCCCAATCCATCTGTGTGGGAGATATCAAATTTGGAAAAACAGAGTACAAAGAGACAGTTAGATATATGTTTTCACAACTTGGATACCTTCATTGAGACAATGAGTTATTGTATTGATAACATGGCCAGCCTACATTGGGTGAATGCAAATAAAATCAAATTTAAGAATTTGGAGGAGGGGAAGAAACATAATCTTTATTTACTTATCATAAATTCATTAATTGTTGTAATTCTTAAGGTCAACATTGCAATCTACTACAAAGTAATGTCACTGTTTGCATTAATAAAAGACACTGCAAAAGGTTGGGTGTCATTCAATGAACTTTTGGTAAGTTGCTGAAGTGCGTGTTTAATACTGAAATCTCCATTGTAGAATATTCTTCATATGGTGTTTTCAAACAAATTTTTGGTGTGATAATTATGTGTTCAACTTCACCAGTCTCGCAATATGGGGAAATATTCACAAACTGTCTGTGTTCCCTCAATTTACTCATGAGATTCAACCTTCCTTTTTCCTTGAATAGATTATTGGCTAAATGATCCAAATCTGGAAATCTGAACTTGAGAACCTCTTGATCACCTGATTCAATTAGATAATAATGACCATGTGAATTTTTAGAACATGTTTGTATATCAACAGTACAAGAAATCTTTGATTTCACAGAGAACAATACTGTAGATAGTTCATGATGAGCAATTTCAAAACAAGATAACCCAACAAATTGTGAAATCTTGAAGACTAACCATCTGTTGGTTGAAGAAATATGTGAATGTGCAATTATATCACAATTTGACCTGATACAAGCTGCAATGTGATTTGAATATCTGTCACAAGTATCAGTTGAATTTCTAGATTTTTTCAAATGCTTTTTTCTAAACCACAAACTACACACCAAATGCAAACTTTACGTGATTTTGAAACTAGTTTGGGAACGTGGTTTTCAGTAACAGCAGGTTACAATATTATTCTTTCACACTCAACAATTGGGTATTTCCAATGTAACATCATTTTGGCTAAATACATTCTCCATTTTGAATTGTTTATCATTGTTCTGAAAACCCATTCAATTCTGTAGAAATATTCCATGCAACACAACCATCAACCGACATGAAATCCATTATTCCAAGATATCATTTCTTGTACCATTTCTTGAAACTACTTTTTTGAGTAAATGATACTCTGGATTTTTATCG
>JALLPE010001761.1:0-11028 GCA_036940025.1 Conticribra weissflogii
GATTTGAATGCAATCAGGTGCATAAATACCAAATGTTGGAATTGTGGAAAGCTTTGTCATAAGAAATCTAATTGTACTGAAAAGGAGAGGGTTGACCAAGCAGATAACAATGCATTTGCAACTTCCAGAAGTGATGGAAAGTTTGATGTTGTGCATTGCACCATGGATGGTGTTATCATTAAACTATTATTGAGAAATCCATTCTCCCTCATATGAAGTTGATGCAAGGATGAGATAATCACCAAGTCAAAAGAGTTTGAATTTTTGATCAAGTTGAAAAGGCAAAGTAAAGTTGATCATGAGTGGCAATAGCAAGAGCAGAATGTGTAATTTTGATGGGAAGATCCCTTAACCCTTAATTTCAATAACTTCAATCAGAGTCTCTAGTTAACCTTCTACTTCCTTCTGAGAGTACTGATTGGTTTGAGATTCTGACAAATTCCTTGTGCACCAATAAATCCCTTGAAACAACCCTTCGATTTGTTGCATAATTCAAATCTAGAGAGAATGTTTCAATTTTAATTTTTGTCAATCTGAGAATTATTTGCATATTGTGCATTATGCTGAAGTTTTAATATTTTTGCAAATTCCACCATATTTTCATTAGTTGCATTAGAGTCATCTCCAGAAGATTGCAACTATTCCAGGGATCAAACTTGGCTTTCAATGAGATCAGTAATTTTCTAGCAAGTTGCTTAGTTTGAACCTTTCCTTCAAACACAGTCAGTTTGGATGCCTAATGGGTTGGAATTGCTGACAAATTTGGATTTACAAATGCATCATTATGACAAAGGTTGGATGAATTAAAGTGCATAACTATTCAAGAGGGGAATCTTGGGAATCAATTCATTATCTGACATTGGTATTTACTTTATTTCTCATCTTTTCCATTGTGAAGAAAGAAACAAAGAAATTGAATAGCATCCCATAACAAGACATTCATAATCAAACTACTTGAAAAGATGTTGCAAGACTGGATATTGAATAAGCAATTGATATCAAGGTCAACTCTGATATTCACTAAACAAACATCTGAGGAAGACAATGTAATAAAGGCAATGAGTGATGGGGTGATCGAGATGCAATATGCTATTAGTAGAATAGCTTTTGAAAATTATGTCAAAATGAATTGAGTTGGTTGTTGTTTTCAAGAGTTGAGGAATAATATCAATGATCACATCATTGGCTTAGTGATTCCTACTCAGAGGTAGACATTATTTTCCAACAAGAGTTCAAAGTGGTAAGAGCACTGTGTTAGGTCATTGCAAGGTTTATGTAAAAGCCCAGCAGTGAAAATTTTTTTGTAGATGATATTAACAATGAAGTGTATCAGCTACAATAATATTAACTTCATTAGAAGAAACACATCTATTTAGGTGATGTCGAAAGGTCAGGGTTTAATGAATGTTTTGCAAGACATGTTTCACCTCTATTAGTACATTATTCATACTATTTTAGAAAAGACCCAAGATAAATGCATCGCAATGAATTAACTCTAACTTAACCGTAGCCTTGCATCATCCATGAGAGTATCATGCGCCTTGACTTCAACAAAAATCTCATTTCAAATGAAATCTCCGAATCCATCCATCAATCAAACTACAAATACTTCCTCGCAAATAAATCAATCCTATCCCACACCTCCCTTACGATCCCCGGCTCCGTCTTCCCCGACTTCATCAAATCAACCGTTCCCTGTAACATAAACCCATGAAAAGCACCATCCACCTCCATAAATTCCACATCGACATTTCCCTCTTTCAATTTTTTCACGTAATCCTTACATTCCTTATGAAAAATATCCAAAGTTCCACAGACCACAAACGCCGGAGGAAGATGCGCCATATCCTCCCTTCTCGCCGCCGAGGCGTACGCCGGTAAGTCCTCTTGCCCCGGTCGATACTTAGGACCCAAGTAACTTTTCCACGCGTAGATATTGCTGCGGGCGTTCCAAATCCAATGTTTGGGGGATTGTCGTATAATCTCTTCGTTTGTACAAGTTCGATCGTCCAGCATGGGGTAAAACAATATCTGTGCCGCGGGGGTGGGTAATTCGGATGAGGTGAGATTCACGTCGTGATCGTTGGAGCGTTCGTCGAGGAGGCGTTGGGATAATTCGGCAGCGAGTCCTCCTCCGGAACTTTCTCCGGCGAGGATTATTCGGATGGAATTTTGTTGAGATTGTTTTTGTTTCGGGGAATTTTCGTCGTTTTCGTATTTTTGATTGTTTGGGATGTCGTCGCTTGCTTCGCCGGTGTTGTCGTTTTCGTCGTCGTCATCGCCATCGTCGAGAAGAAGATAATCCACCAGCCATCGATACGCTTCCATCAAATCATCCAGGGCGGCGGGAAAGACGTGTTTGGGTGCCAGACGATGGGAAGCGCTCAAGACGGGAAGGTCCAGCAACTGGACGAGTTTAGAACACAGATATGATTCGGGCACTCCGTTGGAAGTGCCGACGATTCTCCCTCCTCCGTGTATCCACAGGATTGCCGCTTTCGTCGTCGCCTCCTTTCTTGTCGTTGTTTCATTTTCCGTCTTTGTTTGCGCCGTAGTAGAAGAAGGGGAGTACAGAGTCCCCACTTTGGGAATGTGTTTGGCCGCCACCCCTTCGATGGAAGGACCGCGGGGGGACATGCCGAATTGGAGGAGGGTTCGTTTGAGCCAGGAGTCGTAAGTGGCCGTTAGGGCGAATTTCGGGTAGGATTTGACGACTGGGAGTAGATCCGGGTGGATTTGGCGGAGCCAGTAGTTTTTGTCATCGTTTTTGTCGGTTTGGCTGTGGTCTTCGGTGGGCGTGTCTTCGGCTGCCATGGTTATGTCAGGTTTTATTTTTGTCAATCTTGTGTTAGTGGTAATAAAATATGTAATACATGAAGCATGAAGAATCATCAACATTGTGTGTGAAACAAAAAAAGATCCACAACGGAATCAAAAGATACAATTATTCAAACATTGATAAGAGAAAAAGAATTTCAAAACACTTTCACTGACATAAAAGAATGTCCATCAGGATGGGCTTGTGTAAGTAGGGAACGAAAACCTGTTCCATTTTAGAAGCCCATCGTGGGTCAATCTTTATGTCGACCATCCACCATCATCATGATCATGATAATCATCGTCAGTTGCAAAAAATCATAAAAAAATATTAGCTCTCCGCCATAATCACGGCCGCCGCCGCTATCTACCATGAGCACCTCCAACAACCGCAACAACACGGACCTCCCCCCAAACACGACGCGACACACCCTTCCCCCCGAGTCCGAACTCCGCCTTGAAGTCCCCTTCGGCATCACCTGCACCGTCACTCTCCGCAGCGGCAGCGCCGATGCCACCGCCGCTCCCAACCAAGCCACCATCACGAATCCTCCCGCCAATAACGAAATCATCAACGGAACCGCCGAACTCTTCGGAGCCGAACTGCCTCCATCCCGCCCCCTCTACTTCACGGGGACCAAACTCGCCATTTTCACGTGGCACGGGTGCACCCTCGACGTGACCAACGAGGACCATTTGGATATTTTGTACGTGAGCGAGGAGACCGATTGCAATGTCGCCTACGTGAATACTCATGCGCAATTGGAGGTCATGAGGGATGAGAGCTTGGGGTGTTTGGTGGGAAATCCTCAGCAGGGCGGCGTTGGCAGCGGTGGTCACAACAGTACCAGCAACATTAACAACAACAAGGAAACAAAGGAAGGTCCGCGAGTTCTCCTGGTAGGACCACCCGACTGCGGAAAATCCAGCCTGGCCAAAGTCCTGACTGCCTACGCCGTAAAATTGGGCAGAACTCCCCTATTGGTCGATTTGGACGCCTCGCAAAACATGCTTTCCGTACCGGGGACGTTGGCCGCCTGTCCGATGGGGGCCGAGTGGGTGAGGGCGGAGGGATTTGGGACTTGTTCTGTCATGAACGGGGGGAATGCCGTCGGCGGGGCCAACGTGAATGCAAATAATGCGGGTGTGATGACCCCATTGGTCTTATGGTACGGATCGATGGATCTTACCGCTCATCCCGATTTGTATAAGGCTCAGTTGCATAAATTGGGGACGGTCATTGAAGGACGTTTGGCCAATGATGTCGATGCGCGTGCTTCGGGAATCATTGTGAATAGTTCGGGTTTGATTGAAGATGTTGGTTATTCTTACATTTTGGAGGCCATTCAGGCTTTCAAGATCAATGTGGTGTTGGTCCTGGGACATGATCGGCTGTATAGCATGTTGGGAACGCTTTTCAAAAAGCAAGCCAAGGAAGAAGAGGAACGGAAAAAGAAAATGGAAGAGGAGGTACCGCAAACAACGCCACAATCATCGTCATCATCACCACCCATATCCATTCCCAAATTGATCAAATTACCGAGAAGCGGCGGAGTCGTCTCCCGCGATCCCACCTTTCGTCGCGCCTCTCGCTCGCAATCCATCAAACGATATTTCTACGGCGACATCATCCCTCCCAAATCTTCTGATGTTACCAACGCCATTACCAACCTCGGCGCCTCGTCCATCTCCCCAACCACCACCGCTACATCCCCGCTCCAATATCAATTCACACCCAACCTCATCGAAACTCCCTTTCACTCCCTCCACCTCCACAAACTAACCTCCCTTTCCCTCACCGCCTCCCTTCTCCCCGTCTCCGCCAAACAATCCACCGATCCCATACAAATCACCACCCTCCCCTCCTCGGAAATCACTTCCAAATTCCAACATTCCGTATGGGCCGTATGTCATCCCTCGGCGGTGGAAAAGTTCGAACGAGTCGATGCCACCAGCAACGGGAAGAAGGCCAGGGAATTGTTTTTGGCCGGGGTGGCGGGCTTCGTCGTGGTGGAGAAGGTGGATGTTGAGAGGGAGATGGTGAGTTTGTTGAGTCCTTGTGGTGGGAATTTACCGAGTGGGCACATGTTGGTGGGTGATGTGGCTTGGATGGAGTAGGTAGTCAAACTGCATAAAAAATAGAATCACGTAAATAATGACATGAAATGGGGTTGAATTAAGCAAGCATTGACTAGGCATTTTACTTTAACATTGAGTTCCAAACTGAATCATATAATGTTGACTTCTTAGGCGCACAGTCTACTAGCTGGATTATCTTCACGAAACTTGAAAGTAATAGTGTTTCATCGATCAAATGACGTGTCCCAATTTGTTTCCAAATTTCTGAAAAATAATCATGATTCAAATTTCATTATTTATATTCATAATATTTGAACTAGTCAATATTAGGAGGTTGGAAATAGTTCAGTTGAATATTGAATGAAACATTGGTCCTTAAACATAATATGATATATTAATGAGCAGTATTCTTTCATTTGCATAAGAAAGCAATATTTTCATCCTGAGAAGACTATGAAATAGAAGCTAATCAAAAACCACATGATCAAATGATTCAAATAAGTCGAAAACGAAAATTCATTTGAATATCATTTTTAATTTTGTGGCATTGCTTGAGCTATTGCAATCAGGAATTTGTCATCTTGACTTCAACATTTTGAATGATTTACAGTTGCACACAATATATACCAATTTTCAATTTCTTTGTAGCCTGAAATCAAATCACCTTGCTTCCTTTATCACAAAACTTTGAAAAATCAATTTTTTGCTGAAAAATGAATTGGAAAGGAAAGTTTTAGGAGAGATTGGTTCATAAGATCCACAATTTCAGATGCTCTGTAGAAAATGGATTCATGTCTTTATGATGATAGTGCTCTTGAATGCTTGAGTAGTGTGTGGTGCTGTTATTTTGCTTTTGCACTATTGTGTTCTGGACAATATTGTACATTACACCAAAGAATGATCTGATACTTACCTCAAAGGTTCACCAGGGTTTTATTTGAACTGAGTTTGTTACAATCTGTCTTGCAACTTTACACTACAAGGCTAGTCAAAGCTTGTTGTCCTGACTATCTATTAACAATGAAAAAGAATGAAAAACACTTATCAAGATGAATTGTTACATTTGATGTTGTCAGAATATCAACACAGTGGTAGTCATGACACAGGCATAGATTGAAAAGTGACCAAAAAGTACTGCCTCCAGTGATATCATCCTGATCTTGTATCAAAACAAAAGTCTCATCTAAAATTTTTGATGAATTTGGCTTAAAGATTATAAAAATTGCAATACACCATATACTGCTATTGGTCTCTTCACTTTACTTGAAATCACAAATATCTGAGTGAGGTCATCATTGAATATATTCAATCATTCAAAAACTTCCTAGATGCTTTGAATCAACAAATAGTCAGGCCTAGTGAACCCATGTGGATTGATGGCTATGAAAAATGAACTAATAGAAGTATAAGGGATGCACCATATAGTACAAATGTATAGATCATAAGCAAAATAACAAAAATCTTGGATTCAAAAAACAATGTCAAGATTTCAATTACCTAACTTTCATTAATTACAATAATTTATTCAATATTGAATACCAATAGAATCTCACCTTATTATGCAGCAGGTGATTCAGAGTAAGAGGCCATGAATAAACACCTTTGACAAGTAAATAATCAAACTTATACAAAGTATCAGTTTTGTTAATCACAGCATTTATACTTTCAGAAGAATGTACAGTCATCACAAGAACAAATTTTGGCATTACAATGACATTCCTTTTACCAACTATTTTGGACATCTATGGATCATTTTATAAGTTATGCAAAATTTGTGCTCCTCATCAAAAGTGATCAGCTGCAACTTGTGTTTTCTCCCAAAAAAACTGTCATGTTTTCTCAATCCAACGAATAAAGATTGTCCAAAGACATTTATTTTGATTCTTATTCAAATCATGTCAACATTATTAACTCTTGATGATGTAATTTTCTTGTATCTTTCTGATATTTTCTTGAATCAAATAACACCAGCAATAGAGAAAAAAGATATTTCTTACACCCATTGAAGACTTGGTTCTCATTCTAACAAAAAATCAATTTGAATTTGCTATTTTGAAAGTGATGCATTTTCTAAATTGATGGCAAATCATGTTGGCTGTATTCAAGATTTTGTTTCTAATATCTTGGGAGTATTTTTACGAATTCAGTGCTATATCAGTCAAAGTATACAATGTATCTGAAATATGTTTCCTATTAATAATTATACCGAGCATTTTTTCATTATCAACTATTGAGGAATGACTTATCAATAGCTGTTGCAATAGATAAGTATGGTGGCCAAATGTTGAACCAATGCATTTACATCTTACTTTCTATAAATTTTTCACTTAAGAGATTAGTATAACTTGATTGTTAATTTCTTCCTATAAGTCATTTAATTTTTGATCATGATCACAACTAAAAATTTGTTGCTGTGATGATTCAACTATCAATTTAATTCTTTGCAATCTTGCACTTTGACCATCTGATCAAATTTGTATGAAGTTTCAATTTTATTATGCTGCAGATCATTATTCATGCATTTTCTCAAAATCATTAACATAGGGCCTTGGAAAAACATCTGAACAAAAAATCAGATACAACAGCAAATGCATCTCTGTTATTACAGCAAAAATCATGAACCTCAATATCTTTATTTTTAGACAATATAACTCAGTTGTTCCAGGAACAAAACAAGCACTGCTACCATGAGTTGACTTATCTCAATTCTCTATAAGTAATGTGGTTTTGTCACCACAATTGAAACATGTTTGTTTCCATTTTCAGTCCATTTAGAATTCAATGTTCTAGTCATGTATTGGGTGGAATGAGACATACTAGAAAGCAAGTGTGGAGAGCTTTAATAGTCAATTTTCAGTATTGGCCTCCATTTTCATACCCTGAAGGCTCATAAATGATAGGTGAGTCAGTTTCTAATCAAACCTTCAGTCTTGATTAATGCAAACTTTGAAAACATACAGGGTGTGTGTTTTTGGATTGGGGTGTTAGCATCAAAAGGAAAATTCTAAAACAGGGATTAGAGTTTCTATGATAAAATACAACTAGGATTGCATTGATGAATCACTACACACGTTCTTACAGAATTTCACCATGACGTCATGCTTTTTTTCTTTTTATGATAATACTGAAAATATTTCAATATATTGAAAACTGTGTTTTGTCATCATAATTTTTGCTTTGTCCTACCCATTCATGCTAGTCTCTTCATTTTTAGATTCTCACAAAGAAATTTTCCAATTATTTTGATAGACTGGTAGATAAATAATTATCTATCATAATCTCATTATTTTTTGTGTAATGTTTCTTTTTTATCACCACTATAGTTCAGGTCATTCAACTTCTCCATGCACCTGATACAGCACAATGGCAAAAAAACAACAGCTGCAACAACCAATGAGTTACAGGGGTCCACCTTCTAATCATTTTACTCCATCTAAAATAACATGTTCATTTTTCATACTTTGCATTTGTTTTTGATTCAAATTTGCTGATAATTGACAAAAAAAGGGAAGGCTGAATGGAGAGTGAAGATGACTTTTCTTACACAGGCAAGTCACAGAGCTGACATGCCTTTTATCACACATGCGCTACTGGAAGCCAGATCATACATTCTTCATGTCCATATAGCACAACAAGCAAGTGGGAAGCAGTTCTTACCAAAAAGGATGATCTCATAAAATTCAGAGAGAATCATACATTGATGCATTGCCTTTAGGCTCTAGTTTTTTGTTACCCATCATACCCTCCCTTGGAACACTGAGATACATGGGGCAGTCACAAATATTGTTTCTGAGATTCTGTGACCACTTGCTAAATGACTTGGTTGATAAACTTCCCAAAGCAAAACTCTCATGTACTAAGTTACAAATTTTAGCAACATCATAGGAAGGATCAAAATGAGATGTAGGTTCTCCACAGAACAAGGAAAAGTTATCATTTTAAAATGACAATAGCTCAAAAATGATGAATGGTGGTTGTTTATTATCACCCCCTGTTCAATGGTAACAACTGTGTTGATGTTGATAGGTAATTATGGATAGTATATTGTATATTTCCCATCTGTTTGATATAAAATTCAAATAATGGAGGGTGGTTTTTGTTGAAGATTGCTTCATCTCTAACTGTAATAATCTCCACTACAATTTTCTTCAGCCATTTTTCATTGAGTAAAACAGAAGACTCATTTTTGAGGGGATTATTTCTCATTGTCAATCAAGTAGGGAAAGATTCTTTTTGTAATATTTGCTTTGTTGTTTCAATATATCTTCCAACTTGAATTACTTTGATTTTATCTGTTGTTTTCATGACAGTTCATATCTATCAAAATTCTTGCCTTTGGCACAAATGTAAGAATGAGAATAAACATGTCAACATCAGGAGCAAGTTTTGATCCATTTCAATGTGGTGGTAATGGTAATTTTTGCACTAATTTTGATGTTGATGACATTTTGGCAATTTGAGTCAAATGAAAATATTTCCATTGATCAATATCCATCATCACTATGGTAAAAGCCAGTAAAAATAAGTTGAACAGAATTAATATGAGTTAAAAATTGCTGAATCTGATGACTCTGAACCACCACCCACTGTTGGCCTAAAATAAATACATGAGAATAGAAAAAAATACAGTAGATACTGTGAAAAACATAGTGCCAGTCAATTAAGTAATTGTATGGAAGTTGAAACAAGTCATGCTTATACCATACTGGAAAGGAGAGGAGGAACACAGCCATGATGTAATGCACTTCTACCTTTTCCTTGAAATCGCTTTATATTATTGAAGTAGGAAGTAGGTTACTGTATCTTTATTTGTTCAGTCAAGTTGCTGTGATATATTTTTACAGTCCTATACAGAAATTTACTTGAACTATGGCAAAAGGCCCCTTGAATTTTGGTTCCCCTTTGCTACACAACCCCTCAACTGCAACAAATATTTTGTCACTTAAACAATAGTCATGGTCCCAAAGAAAATGATATCAATGGTATTGCAGAAGTCATGTTGTTGTCTAGATTGTCCAATTTAATTCCAATTTGCACAATTAGGTACATCATTTCCCTTTGGAAAATTGTAAATTGTCAAAGCAGACGTAGACCAGAGATAATTGATGCAAAAAGTGAAGTCCTTGGTTCTATCTGGTTGGAGATGTTATTTCCCTCTATGCAAATGGTATGAATCCTTTTGCATGGATCTTGGTGTACACATTCAATTATGTCATTCACTTGTAGACTTTTGCTAGTGGCTGAAATAAAGCATGCATTGTATTGCTAGCACAATGAAGGAAAATACAGTTTAAATCCACCACAATTGTCAACTAAAAATTCCCAAAATCGCAGGTATATGCTCAACCAGCATATAATACTTCTCTGGAAAATTCTGAACAAAAAATTCAAACAATTCTCTAATATCTTTCTCTGTGATGGTCTCTGAAATAGGATTGTATTCCATTGGAAATTAGCTATGACTGGTTCAATCATTGTAACACATAGTCAGTAAAGGATATTGCTCTCAATCCCATTGTTTATATTCAGACCAACGAATTGAGAACATTGTTTTCTCCATAGGAATACTATTGCTTCCTAAGGGGAAGGCTTTCTGCTCATTGTTGGTACTTACTTGCATCTGCATAAAACTAAAAGATGTCATCACGGTATGTGTACCAGCACCTACCAGCTCTTTAATTTGAACAAATGCAGAGTTGTGAATAATGGTTTGGTTTGTTGTATTTCCAGGCATTATTTGCCCCAGAATCTTCTTGTAAGTCTGTAATAGGTGCAATATTTCACTACACTTTTCCCTTAATCCATGGAAGTTTGAACGATACCTAAAAATCATCACAGTGTATGTACATTGTGAAGCAGATCAATTGTGAATATGACTTCTACATTGCATAGAGATGATAAACCGTGTCTACTAAGCTTGTAGCTTTAGAACATTCAATGATCAGGAGCAAATGTACTTTTTGAAACATAAATCTTTAGCCCTTCTTATTGCAGGTATTTGAGTACTAGCACAAGTTTGTCTACATAGTCAGTAAGACCCTTAGATAGTACCAAGCTAGATTGGCAATTATCCTGGGTAATGTCTGATTACCCCTCAGTTACTCTTTATTACCCCTTTTTGAGGGGTAATGT
>JALLPE010001762.1:0-11036 GCA_036940025.1 Conticribra weissflogii
ATTATCATCATTATCATCATTATCATCATTATCATCATTATCATCATTATCATCATCAAGTAGTGGTAGTCAATCACAATCCCTCAGGATTTTGTCTTAATCACCATTGTTGATTGCAATTATTTTTGTAATGGTAGGAAATGATCTATACCTTCTAATTGGGGTGTGGGGACCAAATCACCAGATTTGTTTTGAGACAAAATTGTCACGACAAAATCAAATAAATATCAAGTGGATACAAATAAGATTATTGAAAAATTTCGCCAACTTGTTGTTAGTAATTTATTGACCTTTCTCTCTCAGAAGCCCCTTTCAATGCCATTTTTGCCCCCCTACTAATTAAAACATATGTTTGGAAAAACCAATTTCAAGTGGAACATATAGCATGGTTAGGTGGCAGCTTGCATGGGTTTACCCTGAGTAGTAATTGTACATGAATATATTGTCCTTTTGGTATAGCACATGACAAAGCTCTAAATTGAAGGGAAATTACTAATGTTGCATTTTATGGTGATGACACTGACAAACCCAACACCAAGAGTGTCAAGAAGGAAAGGAGGAGAAAGGCATTATCAACAATTGGATGCATGTTCAGGATTCATCATACTCACACCATCCCTTGTGGTAACAAATTGACTAGGGCAATAAAAACTGTCAAAATTTTATCAATACATTTTAAGCACAAGCATCCCCTAAACAAGTCATCAATAAATCATGTCAAGCAGGCCATAAAACAATATCTAATCCCACTGGATGCTTGTCTTGCCATGCTGAAATTGATGAAAGATGGACCTCTTTGTGATAATCATATCTGGAATTTTGGTAAAAGATACCATCCTGTCTCCCAGTTAATCACCATCCAAATATATTCAACCTCAAGGTCCATTGCAAAAACTACCAAGAACAAAATGGGTCAATGGGCCAAGTTCTTGTCAATGAAGTAAACAAACTATTCAACCCATCCAGTATGGAACTTCAAAAGTACTGTGACATTAATCCAGTCTTTTCGAGTTTTTTAAAGTATCCATGAAAGAAAAGCTGACTACATCATTAGAGGGAAATAATGGGGCTTTACTCATTGTTTGCATCATTGAAAAGGTGAAAAACAAAGACATTGTATAAATTTACTGGATGTTCTATGCAGAAGATGGATGTGCTGCAGGACTTGTGTGCATGACAACTCATTGTGAAAGGAATCATCTTAAATACTTTAGTGTATTATGATTGGGAATTGAAGAGGAAGAATCATTGTGGTTGGGTATTTTATGGACCAGTAGCAACAAATTTTGTTCACTCTTTCATGATTGCTGAGACATTGGATTTTGCTGAGATTCTCTTGAGATCAATGCAAGATATTCTAATCATTTTGATGGATAAAAAGTGTGAAGAGGAAGGATTTTGGGAATCTATTCCAGGCAATTTTCTATTACTGTTTTATTCTTGATCAAAAA
Source organism: Conticribra weissflogii (assembly GCA_036940025.1). Lineage (NCBI taxonomy): Eukaryota > Bacillariophyta > Thalassiosirophyceae > Thalassiosirales > Thalassiosiraceae > Conticribra > Conticribra weissflogii. The sequence goes on from JALLPE010001762.1 coordinate 1,452, forward strand.
TAATGTCATCTCACAACACAGCTTTGAGTTCACTGTTGCTCAGAACCCAAAAGTCATTGTTAGTAAAGTGTCAATATCAATGGAAGAAAGCTATCTTGCCTGAAAAGATTGGTATTCAGAAATATGGAGAATCACAGACTCGCCTAGAAGGAGCTCTTGATTGCTAAACAAAAGAGGAGTTTGAGAAACACTGTGATTCTCTTTACATGTCTGTTGCTAATTGCCCAAGCAATATTGATTACTTCAATGCATATTTTGATAATCCAAAGTCAATTGCAAGGTACAAAGTAATGGAAGTAAGAGGTAGTCTGGGGAAAGTTGCAAGTGCGAATGCAGAAGCTGGTCATGCAAGCAATAAAGCTGCTGTCCCCTCATGCTCCTTGAAGTCCAGGGGATTTAGAGACAAATATGAAGTCTGATTCAAAGTGACAACAACTGGGTCCAGCAAGATCAAGAGGAGCTCCAAAATTTATTATTATCTTGCACAAGCCAGGAAAGAAGTATGTTCCAAATATCAAGTAAATTCAAAGCATTCAACTGGCTCATCCAATGTGCATATTCTAGATTCTCCAAGAGCCTCAAATATGCGTAAAAATATCTACAAAAGGAACCAGTCACCAAGGGAGGATTGCATGTTGGGTCAAAAATTTGGTGAAGAAATGGAGATCCAATGGTCACCATTTTAATTCTTGTTCAAGGGAGATGTCCCTGTCCTGTGTGAATTGCTGATGATACTGCTCGTGATTGGGAGTTGAGTATTGTCAAATTGGGAATGAGGTATTGGTGTGATGCAACTTAGAGGTCTTAATGTGGAAAGAATGGTTGTCAAGTAAAATAGGTACACACCCAAATTCAAGCATCCACAAATACTTCAGACTTAGATGATGTGTGTCAATATATGAATAATGATGATAGTTAAGATGGGAAGATATCATCAATGGATAATCAAAAAATTTCATGATAAAGTACAACACAACTCATCAAAAATGGCTGCAAACTCTAACACAAGATTCAACTCAGATCATCTCACCAGTTGACAGGTATACAATCTGCTTGCAAAGACATTCTGTTCACTTGCAGAGGACATTTCAATCAAACTTGCTCTAGAAGAATTGATGCGTGGAGTCATCCTCAAGACACTCAAACTACTTTCTGACACACCAGAGTCCATCAAACAGAAACAGAAATTGGAACTCTTTCAAAACACATCATCATTGTTATCTTGACTGCCAGAATCAAACCCTATTCAACCACCATCACAAAGAGTAACAACCACTATTGAGAGAGTAATCAGCCAATTATGAGAAAAGAATTGTGGAATCATCAAAACAGGCAAGAGTGTCTGCTAAAGTAGCTGGTAATTATGTTCACAGTAATTTACATCACAATGCCAATGTGGATACTGTGAGTTGAGATTTGAACATTGATACAATTGAAACTGTGAGGCTACAAAATGAACTAGATATTGATATCAAAAGAGGAAGTTGACTTTTCTGTAGATACTATCATCATGCAATTAAGACCATCCAAGATTAAAAACTTACAATATTTCCAACACTACAGTGAAGTCAACCCAAATTCCATCAAAACAGAAATTTGTGTGTGTGTTTGTGCATATGCAATGATTGAACAGAATGTGTAATGGTGTTCTATTAAAATCATTGGAATATGATGCCAATCATCAGGAGATGATGTCAATCATCTATGTGACTTATTTGTGTTTGAAAATGGTGTTTTTGCCATTGAATGTTAGACTCCAGCACTGTTAGTCTTCACATTCCCATGTCTTTCATGGCAGTGGTGCAATTTCCATTTTTTGATATTTTCTATAGTTTTTTCATGATTCATTTTGCTTCTCCAACCCTGGAACCTTCAGAAACTGTTGTAAAATTCTGTCATCAAAGAGCTACTGATTTCGTTGTGAGTCTGGTTGCAAACATGCTGGAAAATTTGAAGGACCACCTTCATGATGGATATTATGAATCAAGTGTGTAGTAGTAACCAATGGACTGTCAATATGATTAAAGTGGACAAATGATATTGATGAGTCAAGTGAAGTTGTAGAGTTGGTCTCAAATATGATTTTTCATAGTGTGTAGGAGTTATTCTCATATTTCTCAAAGACTTGGTAAACTGATGCTCCAAATACTGTTTGACATGAGGGCTTGTGATAGATGTAATCCAGTTTGCCATCAACAAGATAAACACCTTAAAAAGACAAAAGAAGATGTATCTGGTGATGATTGCATTTGGAAGTATTGTGAATTCATTCCCTTCATTTCTGTTCTCAATTCTGGTGGCTATAAACCTGACAGATTTCCTCCTTTGATCATTGAATGGATGTAAGTCCTGGTTGGCTGATATAAGTTGAAGATCATAGCAAGCAAATTCCTGGAGAACACTTGAGACATTTTAATGTCATCATTATGCACAAAAATCCAATATCCCTTATCCCTTGAATCTGAAACAAAGAATAAATTTGGAAATAGGTGAGGAATGAAAGGTTCTTGTTCCTGATTGATGCATCACAAGATGTCATAATCATGATCATGGTCTCAAACCTAGAGAACAATGAATTGTTCCTGTTGCTCAGATTAATTCAAATTGAGATGCACATCAAGGGTCTGAGGGGTAGTGTGTGCTGTTCATTTAGAGTAAGACAGAAATCGTTGTCATGAATATTGGCAACAAATTTTCTAAAGGAATATATGGCAATAAGGCCATAGATATCACAAATGAATTAACTACCTCCTTATATTAGTTTCTTCAATAGTCCTGAGAAGTGGAAAAAAGTTGAGTGATAATTAGCATGATTCACTGATAAACAAAAGAGTCATCCATTTGACATTTTAAAAAGAATGGCCATTTTAGATCCAGACCATCTGCACTGGCCACAAAAACGTTATTGTCCTCTTCTCCATGTAGATGATGTGTGCAGGTGGTCAGAGGATGGTTTGAAGGGGCAGTGATGCCACAATCATAACATTATAAAACAAAATGGGCTGATTTGAAGCCAAAACATCTGTGATGGTCACAACAACAATGTGGGATCCTCTTCTTTGTGCAAATGATGGATTCGAGTGGTTGATTGATGGTTTGAAGGGACAGTGGAGGGGTTGGATGGGCTCCATGCTTGCCTTTGTGACACAAATATTCATGACAAAGCAAGATGATGAAAAATGGCCTGTTTTGGCGCCATAACATTCGCGTAGGACACCAAATTGTTGCAGGGACGAGCAAATACAACAATCAACATACAGGTAAAAACAGGGGAGGGGAAACAATGTCAAGTGAACTTGGAGGAGGCTATTGCTGTCACAATGGTTGTATGACAATCCTGTTTGACAATCCTCATAGAAGGAGAACCCAACGGACAAAAAGCACTGGTCTGAATTAATTGAGGTCTGGCTAACGTTTTGTCTGGATTTAAATTATCACTTGTTATTTTAGAAAACTGAAATAATTCCCTGGAATTTGACTGGGACTAAAAAGAATCGGATTTGGCACTATGTGAGGGAACCACAAGTATGGTACCAAAATAAGATATACATGGTAATAGTACAATGAAAAAATTGTTCTCGTTTTTGTCGTGGACTTCATGAATAGATCAGGAAGTTGTTCGTAGTTTTCTACAATAGTTGGCACTCTGTTATTCGGAAATCTACAAGTATGTTATGAAAGATAAAAAGAGAACAAAAAGTGAGGCTGATTCTGTTTTCATTGTGGTTGCGATTACTAGTATCATTGTATTATTATACCAAAAATAATAATTACTTAAATGTTATCGAAAAAAGTGCGAACACCATTATTTGTGTGTAGGTACCTTAAAAAAACCTGTAGACCTCCTAGAAGATAAAAGTGTACGGCCAGGAAACTAAGGTCACATCGTGCCAAAAAATTTTGGGTATATCTTCACCTAAGTACTACACAACCTCTTTCTACTGAAATAGTACTATGCCAAAAATGTCCTCTCTCATCCCTCCCTTTCTCTACTCTTGACTACGGGGGTGAGAGTATTACTTTTTTATCCAAGACAAATAATGCACACACTTAATGTTTATATCAATGTATTGTGTAGTTTGTATTCTAATATTATTTACAATATATTGTCATATTCAAATTTTGATAGGTGTCACCGTTTCTATTGCATGAATGGTCAAGAGTGAAATAATATAATATATTGTAAGAAACCGAGTTGCACCGACAAGAGCTTGATTTAATACCAATCGACCATGGCACCCAAAAATCATAAGCTCGGATCCATCACGGCCAACTCCTCTGAAGCCAACAATAACGATAAGCGCTCGGCCTCTATCTTGAAAAAAGGTGGCATTTTCTCGAAGTTGCCCGGGCGTAAGAGCAGCAATAGTAACACCAAGAGGAACGACTCCTATCTCTCTCAGGGAAGCACTGGGTCGGGTGTACATCTTGGCATCGGCGGGGAGGGCGCTCGAGAGAGGGTGAGAGACAGAGAATTGGAGAGGGAACGGGAACGAGAACGGGAACGAGAACGAGATAGAAACAGAGAAAGCCGAGCACACGAACGAAATGGCGGCCGAGAAGACTTTGACAGGAGCCACCAGTCACTGCCAGCTTACAACCATTCATCCCCTTCAGCCCGCCAAGACGGAATCCCGAAAAACATCGTTGCCCTGCCGTCCGACATACCTTATACTGATGACCTAGAGTCTTTGATGGAAAATCATCAGGATTATCATGGATCAGGGGGGTCCGTGATGACTGGGCACTCGAAATTCGACATGGCTCAACCAAAACAATCTTGCGATGTAAGGAGGTCCATGTTTTCGGCTACAACGGAAGTTGTTTCTAATTGTAGTGCAGCAAACCAAGCTATGACGATGAGGAGGTCAGTGGCATGTACCCCTTCATATAACAGAAATGCCAACTCCGGCGCAAATAATCGGAATGAAGATCGATACCACAAAACAGACGAGGTGGGGGGAGGCATTTTTGATGATGGCTACCTCAGCAGTGTCCGAAAAGTGAACACCTTTGAGAATAGGAATCTCTCTGCTTCATTGCAGCCAAAACCGAGTGGTGAATGGAAAAGGGAGTCTCGAAAGGGAAGACGCGCTACAAGTGATTCCATCCCCAAACCAGCTGAAATCGAGAAGCAAGAAAATCAGGATGAGACCAATGATATCCGGAACGGTCGCAGGAGTCAGTTTCTTCGTAGCTCCAGTAGTTGCGGATCAGAGAGGCGAGAAAGTGGCGGGGAAAGAAGCTCAGGAAGTGCAGTAGAGGAACAAGTGCGGTTGAGAAGCGAATCGGTTCAGTCGAACAATAGTCAGGTGAATAAGAGGAGGAGTAGTGCATACGGAAGTCTCGGGGGACAGTCAAGACGGACCTCGCTGACCAGTACGGATGAAAATGGGGAGTGGGAGGAGCTACCTACTTTCTCTCAAAACAATCCATCGAATCATTCCAATATTTTTTCTTCATCAATGGCGGGGCAAAATTCAGCCTCAGCCCTCCCTCTTGGCATTCCAGCGTTTCCCAAACATATAGTAGATGACTTCGACGATGAACGAACTATGGCAACAATGGCAACCAAAGCTCAAGCGCTCAACCCGAATAAAATGGCCAAAGCCAAAGACATGACCGTTCCCGCGGGAGATGTCACCATCGTGTACACCGACGTTCAGGGATCCACTTCCATGTGGGAAACATGTCCCAGCGCTATGAAAGAAGCCACCGATATTCACGATATGATAATGAGGCAGTGCTACACTAATCACTCAGGGTACGAAATCACTACCGAAGGAGATGCATTCAACCTGGCATTTCAACATCCCGTGGACGCGTTGGCGTTTGCTCTCCAAGCCCAACTAAAATTATATAAGGCCGATTGGCCGAAGGGGATTTTGAAACATCCCGATGGGAAAGACGAGCCGGCTTTGAAATTCCGGGGATTTCGTGTTAGGTTCGGTTTGCACCATGGGCCTACCACTACGCGTTTGCATGAATCTACTGGGAGGACCGTCTACTCGGGGGAGGGCGTTAAAATTGCCAAGGCCGTCGAGAAAATGTGTCATGGGGGACAGATTTTGACTACCGTGGAGACTTGGAAGGCAGTCAGTGGAATGGCAGAGCGGTATTTGGGTAGGCCTCAAATCGTGGATTGTGGGGAGCATTTGTTATTCGAGACGAAAACTCCAAACATAGGATCGGGAGGATTTACGACGAGAAGGTTTTGTAAAAGAATCATGCAATTAGTTCCCAGTGAGTTGGCCTTTGATTTCTTTGCAGCTAGAGGCAGAGAAGATGTAGACGAAGAAAATGGTGGAGGGTTTGAAATCAAAGATGCATCAACCGTGACCGGGAGATTGTTTCCGCCATTGAAATCGAAAAGACAATTGACAACTTCCTTTCTGAATGCACCTTATGCTAATGGAAGAGTTACCATTTGTTTCGTGTATACCGTGGGCTTAGATGATTCTAATTTAGGTGCAAGGTCTCCGAACTTAGCAGTGTTGGCAAAATATTTACGCAAAAAATTATTGGCGTTAAATCCACCGGGATATGAGTGCCAAGAAGACGATGGGCACTGGATGTTGGCATTCGACAGGATGGCTTCAGCGGTATCGTTTGGGATTGATTTGACGTCTTCGATAGGCGAAGTGTCGGGTTTGTTGGGGGAGGTGGACCGACCTAAAATGTTTAAAGTTGGAATTGTTTCTGGTCCTTTCACCAGTATGGGGGCGAGTCATTGTTTTACTTTTAAATTTTCAGTCTTTGTTCGCTTTGTGCTAACTTGATTCCCTTTGCATATCTTGAAAATTCAGCCGCACAAAACTACTGGCATGGCAGATTACTTTGGACCAATTGTGAACAGATCAGCACGAGTAGCATCTAATTGTGACCCGGGTCAAGTATGCGTTGGAATTCCCTTGGCAAATGGCGATGCAGCAGTGGCACCAGATTTTGGAGATAGTATTGACGTCCGTTTGTTGAAAATTACGAAGCTGAAAGGCCTCACGGTGGATTTTGCTATTTTTTCATGTAACAAGAAATAGTAAGACTATGGCGAATGCTGAGGCTGATCAACTTTGATGTTCTTTGTTGGACATCGAAAATGGCGAATGTAATGTTATGAATGTGTACTGCAGATTGAATCACAATTACATGCTACTCTAGATCGGAAACGTCCCTTTAATTGACACATTAACTGTTGCAAATACTACTATACAGTATCGAATAAGAAGAACCATTTCACTTACTTTCGGTCTCAGTAATAATCATTCTAAGGAAACGTTATGGTGATAACTGATAACGAGGATGTCGAACACCGCGGTGTGCAAATTGAAATATCTATTCTCATAATTATTATTAATTAAGTTGCGTAATTTCTGCCGCGGTGAAGTTAAAAATCTGCAACAACTACTAAATGGCGTAAAACAGCACGAGAGTGCTTTCGTGAAATACTTGAAACAACACGAAGTTGAAGTAATTCTTATCGTAGGATTCCGAGGAATTTAACGAGACAAAAACTTCCACGATCTCCTGCAGTCATCTACTTGCTCTCATTCATATCTATTATTATTTTATTATCAACTAAAATTTCCAATACAAATGAAAATTTAAGTCCTCCATTCCATACTGGCGTTTTCTCTCTCTTCCTCCCACCAAGTTGTTGTCTTGTATCCAGTTCTCAAAAAACCAAATAGTGCACCTTCATCCTCTTTTTTAGGAATCGCTCCTTCATCCCTCAAGGCATCAGTCAGTTGCTCTTTAAACTCACCCAATGCTGGTCTGATGTCGTTCCCAACAACTTTTTTATACCTGCCCGTGCCGGTATCCAACAAAGTTTGATAATGCCCAGGGTACGATCGGAATAAACATCCCTGGTAATTCAAAATGAAGGGAGGCTTATTCGTAGACCGACTGTACTGCCTCGTGCGGAGGTAGTAAACTGGTTTCACGCGAGATAAGAACCTATCCTGGAAATCCTTGCTGGGGAAAGCAGGAGCTCCCAAATCTCCACGAAGGACGTCCAATTTGAGATTGTACATGACAATTACCGGTTTGTGCATGTCACTTTTTTCAGGTTCGATGTCTTTGATTTGTTCGTAGAGCTCTTCGATATCTGGTAGCTCTTGTGCGGACGCAACGAGAATAACATACATATTTATGTTGGGGATAGGTTTCACTGTTCCACCAGATCCTTGTCCCAAAAGTCCTATGAGGAGATTTTCGGCCTGTTGCATTGAAAGATTAAATACATTGGTCGAATAAATTTTAGGTATTCGGTTTTAACGTAACAGATCTCAATCCAACTGAATTACATTACCTTGAAAATTCGATTATCTCCTTCTTCGCTTCTCCTCAAGCTGGTGAGCATAACATTGGGGTAGGGTTTTTCGTCCATCTTTAAATCTTCCTTCATTATGTTGCATTCATCTTCGTCTGGAAGCATGATGGCAACGTTTGACCCAGTTGCTGCGAAGGATTTTGCAAAGTCCAGTGCTAGGTTGACGTTGGCTTTGGCTACATCGTACGCAGAGACATCGTCCATTTCAAGGACTTTAGCTGGAAGAGGTGGGAACTTAATTGCGTAGTGTTTGGTGAATGAGCGAGTTTAAAACACATTTTGTAAGAAATTTAGGGCAAATAGAAACTCGAAAGTATCAGAATATTGTAATTCTAGTGTGAATCAATCAAGGGAGTAGATGAAGTGATAAAAGAATGCTAACAATGACGTACCTCGATCTCCAACAGTCGATGATCATCTGCAATAGCCATTTTTGCAGCCTTGACACTCGCCCTTTGCAACTCGTAAAAACTAGATGGAGGCGCCTCTCTATCGGCGGCAGCCTTGATCTCCTCGGGAGAAGCCCCTCCTTCAGTCGTAGGCGCCGGAATGTTCATGTAGAGCTTGGAACCCGCGGCGGTAATGGCGCCCGCGGCCCCGATTGGACAACGAATCGAGGCCACATTTACTCTGGTCGCCTGGGAGGAAAATGCCGCAACGGCTCCCGGCGCAGCAGAAAGAGCCACTGAAAGGATGGTTGCTGTGGATTTCATGGCGTCGGTAATGGAAGGACAGAGGATGATGTGTGTGCACAGAACCTACTTGTTATTTTTAGAGTCGTCGTCGAGATGGTAGAGGAATATTGAAAAGTACAAATTAAGTCGGAAAGAGTCTCTAGAGACATCTGCCATGCGTATCCCCCAAGAGTTTCATGTGAGACATTGGGTGCTCTTTTATATGACAGGCGAAAGTGACTGACGCATCATATTATATGTTGTGTGCCGTCCGTCTTACGGACGTGGCAAGCGATTGAAGGACTAAAATAATGGCGAATATTTTGGCGATGGAGACGAATTGAGTTGTCTCCTCTTTTTTTTGTATGATATTCTTATATGAAATTGGAGATGAATCATAAATAACCAGATAGCATTATTATTTGTGACAATCTGGTCGGTGATCGTATTGTCACAAATCGAGTGCATACCGTCCATGCAAACCGGACTTTTTGTCACAAAAACCATCCCAGATATTGCAAATTCATACCAATTCATACCCTCATGGGGGCAGCTACAAACCTCGTCGATAGTTGTGAC
>JALLPE010001763.1:0-11018 GCA_036940025.1 Conticribra weissflogii
TGCAATGCACCTAAATGCAAAAATTAGATATATCTGATGGGTCACTGACGTTATTAACATAAGTAATCAGCACATCGCATCTTGAGTGAGAGAGATAGTGACTTAGTAAGAAAGAGATGAGAGAAAAGATCTATTGCTCGCAAGAAGAATATCTGTCATCCATTGTAATTTGGTAAATTTTCCAGTCAAGATGATTATGTGATGGGCAAAATTCAATGAAGTTAAGAATCAAGAGATATTCCTGTGCAAAAGTAAGACCAAATGATAATCCTCATTTTGTGATATTGAATAATCGACAATAATTTTTTAGTGATTGTGTAGAATGTTAGCTTGATTGTATCCTTTTCTGTTTCTGTTTTGTTCTTAATTCTCTGTATTCCATACAATATCTTAATTCGCAATTTATGTGGCCAGTACTTAGTACTTGTTCTATATCAGTATTTTGAAATTGAAAAACAGACTGCAATCAAAATTTCCATTTCAACTACTTTTTGTTATGCAAAATCGTTGGTGAGATTTTCCTGAAATACCCAGTTGGGTTTGGTGCCATGTTGTGAATTAGTGATGGTGCAGTGGATATCATGGTCACCCTTCAAAAATTGGATTTGGGCAGTAGTTTCACAATCACCTAGGATATATATGAATTTAATGGACCAAAATACCAGGAAAAATGAGAAACACAATTTTGACTTAGAATTCATTGGCTCAAGAATAAATCATTGGATACAAAGGCTATTTAGTCATCTCACCACATCCATCAAAAATGAGTGTCACTGTTGTCAACACCATCATCTGAGTGCAATTGCCATCAAATATTGCACATAATATCCATGCTTTGTTTCTGTGCAGGTTTTGCTTGAAAATTTCTGACCTGCATCTCCATCAATTCCTTCCATAGTATCTTCATTTTGAAGTGAGTTTGTGGCTTCCTTGATTGAGTTGGAATTAGTTGGTGCATTGTTCTTGTTTTACAATGGCACCAAGTAGTTGATAATATTCTGACACGCTTCTACCAGTATCTTGGAACTAAATTTGAATGGTCTCAAGATGTATTGACTTTCTCAATTTTCGTATGCACCTGGCAACTCAACTTCTTTGGCAGTAGTTTCCTTATTTAGATTAATCTGCTCCAACTGCACTGGGAGAGGTGCCTTTGATCCCATCAACTTGAAACCAAGTGTCATCCAAAAGTCCTCTGGCACAAAATGCGCTTTTCTGCTTGACAAACATTTTCACTTGTTCATCTTCTATCTTCTGCAGAAGGGAGCTCTTCTTGTTGACACAAATTTTCATAGTGAATGCAAAGTCATTACCATTCACCTTTGCCTTTGGTAAAAAATAAACAAAAAACGTATGATTAGATTTGACTAAACTCTGATTCAGTTAAATAGAAAATTATCTCTTCCTTCAAATCTTCTGTGAAATATCTGAATAGTTTTCAATTTGGATGTCACCTCTTACTTGCACCCCCTTCCCTGAGCAAAAGACAAACTTTGCTGTGATTGAGAGCATCGGGGAGACAGAACAAAGAAAACTTGCAATTATCTCTTAAAATATTCTTGATGTGATGCACAAATAATATGGTTGCTTTTGAGGATGGTCATCTTTTGTGTCAGTGATCATCATGGGAATATCATCATTTGTCAATGCTGCTGACTTAAATTTCACACAATCAATTTTTTATGTTGCTACGAAAGACCATGCTCAGAGGTTCTCTATTTATGACACCCTGTGCTTGTGAATCCTATTTTCTGTTGAATTCTTGGAACCAATCATTCATTACTCAGAGGGTGCATTCAAATACCTTTGAGGTGCATATAATGATCAAACTTGGTTGTACAATCACTTTTGCAGCTACAACCAGGTTCATTATTAGTTTCCAAGAGAACAGAATCTTTGACAAGTTTGTGACTATCCCATTTGAATTTTGGTACAACTTAAGGTTAATGGGACTCAAAGAAGAATACAGTCACAAAAAGATCCATACTCCATTTCTATTTCACATCAGTTTGGGAATCAAGTTTTGTCTGTTGTACACATCTCCATTTGCTAATGACATCTGTTAAATCAGCAACTCAACTTTGTTCACCCTCATATTTGAAGTATTTTAAGACCTTATCAAATATATCATATATGGTGGTATTGCTTCAAAGGGTTTGTAAGTAATACCCCTCTGACAATACCTCCAGGGTCTTTGAAAACATGTTCTTTTGTCCAAGGAAGGTCCCAATGGTTGAAAGTGTTCACATATGTACCACCTTCATTGTTGCCTTCAGATAACTTGGTGAGACGTGTTTCATCAAAACTAATAAGCCAGCAAAGGACTTGATATATTTTAAGGTAACTTCTGACACCAAGTCATTTGTAACAAATATGTTCAAAAGAAGTAGTAAAGATGAATTAATTAAAATCAAAGCAATCTGTTATCTCATGACAATATCTCACCCAAAAACTCTCATGGCAATCTCTTGTCTCTTGATAGTGAAAACATCTTAAAGAAACTGAGGTTTTTCCTCCACATATCTACAATGGTTCAAGCAATTCTTTGAACCATCAAACCAAAGGTTGATTTCTTGATATGTTGTCTAATTCATACAACAGTCTTCAATCTGGATAGACTTTGATTCTTGCACTGAGTTTGGCTGTCACACGTCACAACCTTGAGCACTCGTACTCATTGTTGACACTTCATAATTGAATTTGGTTTTTGAAATGGCAGTGCCAATGACAGCCTCTGTTTCTGTTTGCTTGCAGTCGCCATCACCAGACTATTGGCATAGAAACATAACATTGTAGCAAGTCCAAAATCCAGAAGGCAGGGAGGAAATGATGTTGAAATGTCATCGTTGCTTTTGGAGATTTTTCAATTCGATCTCAGGTTTACAAGTGGAGATCAAACTTACCGTCTTGAATGGACCTAGTAACTAGTAACACTAGTAACATGGAGTTGTGATATTACAAGACAGTACTACTTAACTGAATTATAATGAAAAATAACTGAAACCTTGACATATACTCTTTCTAATCAAAACTAAATTACCCGCTTCACAATTGCTCCTCAAGGAATGATAATTGATTAAAACAATCAGAACACTGCCAGGAATGAGTGCTTGTGCTATGAAATGATGTGGAAATTCTGTCAAATATTAACCAATATCAACCATCAGATTCATCGTTTTCATTGGTCGGAGGAAACCTTGTCCAACTTTCTTCCATTGTATTCATCAAACTCATGGATGATTCCCCAAATCTAGGCACCTGCGAGGTGGAATTTTCCATGATAACTTCTGCTGGTCGATTCGGAATTTTCTTGTCATCTCTCTCGTTTGGATTCTTAGCGCCATCAGGTTTCAATGAAAGTTTTGTTGAGGAACGGAACATATCTTGGGAAATTTCGGAGAGTGAAAGAGATAATGACATCATTGACATCATCGATTGTTCGCTGTTATTGAAAGACTGCATGCTCCTTCGCTTATTTGTATTACCACCTTGGCGCTTCAATGGGGCTGTCGTATTTTGCCCGGCGACACTTCCGTAAGACATGTCCTGGCTTAATGTTGCGGCCAATCTGTTTGCGGTCACAAAACTTAGCCGGAGAGATTCTTCGGTTTCATGTTTAAAGTTGGCAGGCTCCACTCCAGACATTTTGGCAGAAGACTTCACTATGTAGTTAGATTGATCACCTTTCGACTTACGTACAGACTTATTTGGTTGCAAGTAACTGAGAGGGAGCGATTCTTCGGAAGAATTGTTGTTATCGGAGCTGGTTTGTGGTGCCGTGTACTTGTCTACAGTAGTAGCTGACTTATTGCTCATTTCCCCTGTGGTTTGAGGTGTAATTTGTCCATATTTAAGCGTACGGTAGTGCATCACTTCGTTTTGGTGGTCGCTATCAAATTGATTATTTAAACCAATTTGTTCTTCATTAATTGTTGCAAACCCACCGTTGGAAGAGTCACTGAAACGTTTTGACGGGAAATGGTAATTTTCTGATTTATTCATGTATGGCATGTCAGCAGCATTTTCTTGGGTAAACTGCTGTTGTTGGGATATTTGGCCTACCGGGTCATATTGCCTTACAACCGAGTCGAAGACACTTGACGAAGTATTACTTGATTCAGATGAATAACTTTGTTCCTGCTGCTGCCTGTCACGGTACTGATAATACCGTTGCTTCTGCTGCTGCTGAAAACGTTGCCTTTGTAGTTGCTCCTCGAACTGCTGCTGTTGCAGCTGGTCAAATTGGTCTTGCCGAGAAGGCTGATAAAATTGACCCTGTTGGTCATCGGTAATGAAATTCGTATACGTCCCCACATCATCATACCCTGAAGATGTAATGTGTCGGGGCTGAAAATCATTGTTATCATGCTGCTGTCCAAACTGGTGCTGCAGGTTAGTTAGCTCTTGTTGCCTCGATTTCAACTGCTGGTATTGTTGCATGAGAATCTGCTGCTCCTTCATGTTGTACTCTTTAATGAGAGCTTCAAAAGCATCGGCGCTATTAGTAGAGAGGTTTGATAGGTTGGTTTTCCCACTAGATGAGTACGATTGGTGTGCCCCCAGGGCTGCGTAAATTGCGTTAGCAGTTTCTGTATTCAAGCTCCCCCCACTAGCACCAGATGAGATCATTTGCGCTGCTTGATGCAAGGTGTTCATGTTGTTGATGTTTGCTGAAGGAGTGTAGCTGGGTATGTCGATTCGTCCCGAAGTGTTACCGGGTATGTTGCTTCCCCCGGAACTATTACCAGATCTATTGCTCACCCCTGTCCCCGTGTCGTTGAGATCCGAAGATGAAAATAACGTAGCATTGAGTTGTTGTACAGTGCTACTAGTCATGATCGGATGTTTCATAGAATCCAATTGTACTTGCGAGGAATCAAGCGGGAGTGGATTGAAGGACATGCCACCGGTCGAATTTCCTATTTCGCTAATTTGCGAGTATCCCCGATTCCCCATGTTCGTCTCTCCCCCGCTTCCATAGCTCTGACCGCTCCCTCGAATAGGTGGCGTAGGTGCTTCACCCATTTGCATCCTGCACATATTGTCGTACGCCCCATCAAAATTCCCCCCCACATTGTTGCCATTGACCCCCTCCTGATGATGCTCCTGAGTAACCTTTGCCACAAACTCCGCCCGATTCTGCCTGAGCGTTTGCTTAGCTTTCTCCAACACTGTCGGCTCGTCCGCCAACTCGTACACCGCCACCCCCCGTTTGAACCCTGCGTCCTTCGCCTGTTGTGGCGATAGCTTTTTGAGAAACCTCCCACCCCGGGATCTCACATTGGCCACGATTTCGGCGGCGATCCGCCCCTTCGCATCGCGTGTCGTGGCGGCTAGATATTCGGCCTTACGGGTCAGTACGAGGTTACGGAAGTCGATGTTTCCGGTGCGGTCGTTGGGGCCGGAGCCGCGGCCGCAAAGGACGTCTATGTCGTTGAGGTCGAGAATGTATTGGGAGTTATCACCGTCGTTTGACATGTTGAGAATGGGCTAACAACTTCCGTCTATATATTACAACATGGGTAACAAATGACTGTCCGGATTGTTACTCGTGTTGTGTCATCAAGGCAAGACACACATCTTGAGTAGTACCATATCCTAGAAGAAATTTAGGAAGAGAAAGAGATTTTTCACTACTATGTACACTACAATATCTAGTTGATGGAGTTGGGATGTTTGCCAAGCTTCTCAAAATTCGTTTTATTGATGTGGCAATATGTTGATAGATGTTGTCTTTGTCTTGAAACTCAGGACCTTCATAGTAAGAAATCGCGCTGAGACAATTCAAGTCTATTGCCTTTTTCTGTCTCTTCTTACACTCGTCAGCTGGGAAAGCCCTGGGGCAATATATGGCTACTTAAGTCCATCATTGTCTCTCTCGCTCGCGCGTTCGAGTGATACATAAAGTATATTATTAATTATTCGAGATAATATGATAAGTTCTGCACGCTTTTTCCATCCGCCTGACCATCGCGAATCACATTTCTGACGTACACAGATAGCCTCTGCCCGCTAACCTGCTGACACATGTAACTTTGTTTCTATCTGTCTTCTATAATATATTATATAGGTATGGTATTACGAATACATCGCTTGGTACACTCTCTATCTCTAGAACGCTCTATTTCGATCTACCAACGTGTTGCTCATCTCATATTCATTACGCGAATAACCAGAGACAACCATGACGGTGTCACGTTCCTCTATCATCGCGTTCGCGGCAATGTATCTTGCTTCGAATGCATCTTCCTTCTCACCTACCGTGACCTTGTCGTCAATCCAAAAGCCATCAATCCCCAATGGGTGCGACAGCAGACTTTTCGGACTCATCCGAGGAGAAGCCGTCGACGAAGTTGCCCTCGATGAGAATGAAGGAGGCGTGGGATTGGCCAAGCGCAGTGCCATCAAAATCTCGGGCATCTCGCGAAAAGGACAAAAGTGCGAAGCTCAAGAGCTCGTGAGGTACGAGGCGATGAAGGAATTGGAAGTGGCCTCAGCCAAGTCCACGCTGGAAAAGGCCGGATGCACTATCTTGTGCAACGGCATGGGCGAGGAATTGTATCAAGACCCGGGAACATCGACTCGATATGAAGACAAGTTGGTCAAATTCGGTCCGTCGGAGGCTGCAAAGGCCGCTTTGGGTTCCGTGGCTACCGAAATTTCTTGTGGCGGCGCAAAATCTGTGGTATTTAATTTCTTAGGTGGCGATGATCTTATCATTGGGGAAGTCATGGATGCCTGCGATATGTTGGTGAGTGGAATGGAGCTGTCGGAAAAAACAAAAATTATTTTCAATTCCATTAGTTTTAGGGATTTCAAGGAGGGGACGTGTTCGGTGACGGTCGTGGCCTCAGAGGGCCAACGAGCGGGTTTAAAGGGAGAAGACGCAAGTCTTGCCAATGGGGAATTGTACATTTATGATGGGAAGTGGTATTCTGTTGCTGAAGACGGCATAACAACTGAAACCAATTAAGCATAAGACGAAAAGAGATCGAGTTATAGTTTGTCGTTTTGATGTAACAGTAAGCCGAGTAAGCTTACTAGGCTTGGGCGCCGTACAAAACTTATCATTTTCTTTTATGATTCGTATCTAGTACAAAGAAACACATTAATTTCATCAGATGATATTCCACAGTATATCGAATTTGTATTTTCATCGAGAGAGTTAACGATAGGACGAAGGCACCCGTAGATGCGGGATGTCTTCTTGAGAACAGTGCAAAATCCTTAATTTTTTGGTTTTGTTAAATTATCATCGACAACTGACGATCAGACTATTGAAGTGTACTGAGTAATGACGATGCAAATATTATATCGGTACTGCTCAAAATTCAAACGTTCAAGAAATAAATCAAAACTTTTACCACTAATTATGTTGCCTACGTTTTTGCGCCTTTCAAAAATTTCAATTTGTGCCAGTAGATGATTGCAAACCCCACTTGTCTGCATTAGAAACCATGGCTTTCTTGTGAACAGAATCCATTGTGGGGATGAAATTCATTGATGAACTTCTGGAGAGTTCCAACAGGTCTTTTTCACTCAGACCACGGGAACTCTTGTCCTTAAATACCAATTTCTTCAATGACATCAAACCTTCGTGAGCCATATGCAACGGAAGCAGCGTCTTAGTGACACTCCGTTGCATCTGCACTCGTTTTGTCTGCTGTCTTGCTTCTTTCATTTCTTCTTCCGTGTGTCCCCAATGAAAGGACAACATGTTCCTCCGTTTGTACTTGTTCATGTGCAATTTTCGGAGGTGATCAACTCTTTCGTTGGCTCGTTGTCCCTCAAACTCATCGACGGATTTCTCGTATTTCTTGGAATAAGACCAGTCGAGGCTTAGAGGTGGACCAGATTTACAGCTAGGGTTATCTCCGATCGTGCGATCGTATTCTCGGACAGCGACGGAGTTGAACGAGACATTGCGTCTAAGGGAACCAGCGGAACCAGTGGAATAAAGTCCCGAAGAGAAATCTAATGAGGCTGCACCGGCGGCAACATCTGCCGGTGCAGGCGTAACACTTAGATTTGGAAGGGTCGGAATACTATCAATGAAACCTTTCTTATAGCGATTGTGCTGAGATGGAGAGGAATTGTCAAGATCCATGCCGATGGATACAGGCGACCCTTGAAACACACGACCGCTGTCATGAGAACGATTTGAACATGATGAAACCCCGAGAAATGAAGGTCTCCTATTCATCGAGCGTATTCCAGAAGAGGTCGACGAAATATCCGTAATGCTCCCGTAGCTTGATTTCTTTTTCAGAATTGATTTGCTTGGGACTTTGTGGATAGAATTTTGGAGGAAATCACCAGGCGCTCCAGGACTAGGAAGAACCCATTCTGACGAAGGACCATGGCATTCATCTACGGCAGATATTGAACAAGACTGCTTCTGCAGATGAGGCGGCGAGGACAGCACTGGGCATATCGAATACGACCCGGGATTTTGAGGCTCCGAAGGAAATGCGTTTGCCCTTGACGTGGCATCATCAAGAAGTAGTGCGTCAAGGTCCAAATCCTCGTCGTCTTCGGTGATGACAATTTGATTCAACGAGCGACGTCGGGCAGCTTCGTCCATTGTTGATGATGCAATAAAAAATAATCTTAATTGAAGGGTATTAAAAATGATTGTTTATCTCCTGTTACGCTGTTGATTTGTTGTTGCTGTGCGATGTTGTGTTTGCAATAGGTAATAGTAGCAAAATTCATTTTAGCACTACACGTGATAATTTGTTTGTTCGTCGTTTGCTTGTGTTCGGCTCTATTGTACCTCTATTTCACAGAGATCTCTAACAAGAATAATTCAGGAAAGATTTTTTTTGTTCATTGTCTAGTATGGTGTATGGTAACACAGTATTAATTAGTACATAACTAGCGTAGGGTTGTAAAAAAGGGTGATGGAAAGAAACTTGAAGCACAATTTAAAAAAAATCGATGGTCTACAGAATAACATACCTCACATCGTTGATGGTATTGCTGGAAAAAATGTTGTGGAATGTTTAGGTCATAGTTCAATACCGGGAATTGTACCATACTCTATTAATGATTAATGATTCGTTCTGAAAAATAGTTCACGATTAACCCATTTCCTTAAATTTTGGAATGTAATTTATTTCATGCTCGCAACCATTTTAAAGCCATTGGATGATTTTTCATACTACGATTCCAATTTCAAAAAGACGATTATTCTTTCATACTGATGTAATTAGATATGGCAATTTAGTCATCTGGTATCAACACTCAGCTCCCTCTTCAATGAATGAATCCATGAATATTCATTTTGTCATGGAATAAACACTACCATCACAGCCAAATACCCTTCTGTTTTGGTTTTAGCTCTCTTATTACCCAACCAAATTCCCAATACTAAGGGAAGACCTTGTACATCTGAAAATGTGACTCCTGTTGAGGAGGGGTCATTAAAAGGGTATTCTACAGTTGATTGTTTTTTTACAGTTCTCATCATCATCATGGTTAATGCATCTAAATCAACATGATCAACAATCATGGGAAAAAGTTGACAATCAAAAATTATGATGCCACAATCATTCTTACACGGATTTCAGTTGCCAGCAATGCTGGTTGGTTATGGCAACAAAGGAGCTGCTTGAAAGACATTTTCAGACAAATTGATAGTCATCATTTTGTTTGGTCAGGTCTGATTTTTACCTTCAATGTGCCAAAAAGCTAAATAAAATTTTTGCTTGTTTTGATTGTGTCCTACATTTTACAATAAAGTTTAATTTTGTCACTATGATGATAGGTGCAAAGATTTAATCATCACACCCTTCTGATGCCATGCGCTATGAATCATGACTGAACATGTTCTGTTGAAAGTTATTTCTGTTGGGGACATGAGTTTCCTTGTTTACTTCCATGATGTGTGAATTCAAAAATGATTTCATTTTATTCAAGCTCTCAATCATTTTCAATGCTTGATGATTTTCTTATTCCCAACCTCAAGACTAAGCAAAATATTAGCAATATATTAGTGAAAACCACAAGAACTTTTGATGCTGATATATATGGGTGTGCATAAAAATCAACCAGAAAATATATGGGTTAAATTTTCTAATTCTTATGATAAAAAATATAATAATATAAAAAGAATACAAAAGTACATTATGTTTTTCTATGTAATGTAAAGTGTAGTTTATTGACAAAGACGAGATGAATTAATTAGTACCGGTATTATTGTAATATTATATTATTGTACAAAATTAGTACTGTATTGGAACATTTTAAAAATTCTCCTAGGTCCAACTACTACTCTCCCCAAGAAAATATATTACGGCTTCCTTCCTCCAACAAACGGTCCTTCACATTTCACACATATATGTTACCTCCCAACTGATACACGTAATTTCTTTCATTCGGAGAATGAATAAAATTACATTTTATTATTGCCGTGTACTGGCCGGGAGTGCTATCTGCAGGAACTTTTTTTCGAATGACGAAGGCCGGGTGCAAAAACAACTTCTTTCTTCCAGAAGGAAGAGTGACGTATCGGTTCTACTACCATGCATACACATAATCGGTTCAAAAACCCAAGAACGCTATAACTAGACCCATTGCTACAGGCAAGTACGAATTTATTCTTTTTGTACTAATAAATTTTCGTCAAAAATGCGAAGGTATTTACCTCTTGCTACAGGCACAACCAACATTATTGGGAGATAAACTAAGAGAAAACGTAACGTCAACTCCCGCCAATGTCAACCCAAAGTTAACCTCAAGGTTTTTCTTCCATTAGATTTCCGATTGGTGCGAACCCATGAGAAGCCCTTTTTTTGCAGAGGGCATTTAAAGCTTCTACGCTGGGCTGGACAGGTGAGAGGTTAGCCGCTCAATCAAATACATCATTTTTTTAAGGTACGTGTTTTGATCATGGCGCCGTACCCTCTTGCGTTCTGTTCTTTTGGGGGGAGGAGGGCAGCAGTGACAATCGGTTGATTGTTGTTTCTTCTTGTTTTTGGTAGAGCCGCCGTGCAGGTGATCAATCGCTGTGCCTA
>JALLPE010001764.1:0-11024 GCA_036940025.1 Conticribra weissflogii
GACACAAAGATACACCAATAAATGACTATTGGAACGGTTTTCTCTTCTTCTACTGCTACGCATCCTGACGTATCCATAGGTATTATATGCTGTAACCTTTTCGCGGCCAATGATTTTTTCGATATGAAATATACAACTTATGATACTGCCGATGAAAAAATGAAACATCTGATGGGATTGTTAATAATATGGTACTGAATCCTTTGTATTTGACACTCTAATGTATTTATTTTAATTTTCTCATCATTTTTTGTGTGAGGTACGATAGTAGTAATTTGCTTCTTTGCGTGTATTTTAATTCAAAATAATTATTGCACAGACCACAATCCTCTAAAGGACTAAAATAGCAACAAGAAGAATATCATTTAGAATTCATCTGCACCTACCATAGTTTGAGTTCTTCGTAACTTGGGACATTTAGATTTAAGACTACGTTAGAAATTTTTGTTTTCCCACTAAAATGACAACATCGTCGTTATTTATTGTAGGTCCAAGAGAGGATGAATTGTGGTTTGACTGTTGGGTGATGTTGTGCATTTTGAAAGTCATCTTCAACACGCGAGAATGAATGACATCATTTATTTTCGTTTGAGCACATCAGCATGGGGAAGAAAGATTACCCAGAAATTATGTCGCTAAAAAGCTTAGTGACACGTTAAATAATGTACAATGACGGTGTACGAACAAACAAACAAACCTTGCAGATAGTTCTTCCTCCTATTGATACAAAAATGAAAAACTGCAATTTGATTCGCACAACGAGTCAAAGTCACGAATGAAGTGTTACCTACTCCGCAATATCCCGCCATGTCCCTACGGCATCCAACAGAGCTGTGGCTTCCGTGGCAGGCGCTTCAATATCAACGGCCGAAGCTTTTGAAATCGTCATCCTTTGACCTGGTCGCTTTTCCTCACCGCCACCAATGCCATCATTCTGCAATTTCAATCGGTTCGACTTCTTCCGAAGTACAAAACTCTTCCACTTTTCCACACCCCAATGCGCCAACTCCAAATCTCGATCGTACTCGTCGTAAATCTCCTCTTGAAGCAGCTCCTCCACCACATCTTCCAAAGTCACGATGCCAATGACTCCAGCCTCCTTCGGCACGCAATCTCCTCTTTCCAATGCCTCTGTTGCGATCAAAGGACGGGCGCAAACGACAGCCAAGTGAATGCCGCCTCTTCCGCGTCCTCCTCCCGCTTGAAACAAATTGATGAGATCCACAAGATGCATGGATGGAGCCACACACGGAGGAACCGCCAATGGAAGCGTGGCGATGGGTCGATTTTCATTGGCGTTCACGACAATGAGCTGACGAACGAGGAGTACTCCCACGATGGAGGATAGGTCCCTGTCGTA
Source organism: Conticribra weissflogii (assembly GCA_036940025.1). Taxonomy (NCBI): domain Eukaryota; phylum Bacillariophyta; class Thalassiosirophyceae; order Thalassiosirales; family Thalassiosiraceae; genus Conticribra; species Conticribra weissflogii. The sequence continues at coordinate 1,361 of JALLPE010001764.1, forward strand.
AGGGAATGAATCGTCATCGTCATCATTTTCCTCTCGTTTCGTTCGGCGAAAAACGGGTACACGGCTGAAACCCCTTGCCCAAATTTCAACCACCGTCTCCTCATTCAAAATGGTATCGGCTGGTAAGGCATACACTCTTCTCAAAGGAGTGGCGACATCCGCGGCTACTTTTGTAGTCATTGCCAGAGCTCCTTCGATCATGGTTATTTCGTCGGCGTGTATTGATGGCATTCTTTTTGGGGCATAGGATGTGGTTGGGGTCGTAAGTGTGGCTTGAAAATGTGAATAATTTGAAGTGGGACTATTGTTTCCTCTTCCTGGAGTGTTACGGGTAGAAGAAATGGTGGATGAAGTCAATTCTCTAGATATTGATCGGATGGAGTGATGGGAAAGACGAACATCATTTCGAACGCTATTGGTGTTGGCATTGTTGCTTATGCTGTTGCTGGTATTGCTGCTTGCATGCGAACCTTGGCTGCAAAGAGTTCCAAGACGACTCGCCGGTGGGTGATTGGGATGGTGGGAAGTAGCAATCGTCACTCGAGCTCCTCGTTTGACATCTGGTTGTCCTGCATTAGAAGCCAGCATCTTTTGATTCAACAGCTTGGTTCTCCGTTTTTTTGCCAAATGAGCCTCATGCTGGATACGGACCAAAGCTGTCAATTCGGAACGATCGTAATGCGTTCCGCCGGTGACATCTACTTCGTCCAAATCTTCCCCGTGCCCACCGCCGTCTTGGTCATCGCCTTCGTGGAGAACATGGTCGAGTAATTTGGCAATGGGGATGGCTACTGGTGCAAGTAGGAACATGACCACTTTAACAACGGGGACGAGTTTGGCTGCAACTTGTACTTGATTTGGTCCTGTGAAGACTACGGCGAGGTAACATTTGCAAGTGAGAAAAAACATGGCGAAAACATCAATAGACTCATTTCAATCTAAGCTCACAAACCACTGAAACTGACTACAAACAGAGCACTTTCGACTGAATAATCAAAGAAACTCACAGGCACTTGGAACAATCTCTCCAAAAAACAAAACTAAAGTAACCGAAACTAAAATACTCGCATATTTTCCGGGCAACAACTCGTCCAAAAACAGCGGCAACGCTTCATTCGCCAGAGAGTTCAGAATCAGCAATGAAACCAATAGTCGATGCTTCCTCCCATGCCCGACAAGCAATGGCAAGAGTTCAGCACTCTGTTTCCGTTCAGTGGAGTAGACGGAGGCTCGCCGTTTGATTTCGAGGGAAAGTGGGTCGAGGGAGAGAAGACCCATGGTCAGGCCGGCAGCGAGGGCGGCGAAAATGACGCAAGCTAGGGAGAGGAGGGAGTTTGTCAGTATGAAAACTAGATTGGAGTTTTCGTTTTCATCCTGGGCTTCGGCATTTGGTTGTTGCGTTTGTTGCTGTGGTTGATTTATAATGTCATAATTTATGTTGCTTTGGTCGGTTGTATCCATATCTATTTCCAAACGACGCCCTCCCTTTGACAGTATCTGAGGTGAAGACAAGGTCGACGAATATATAGAGATATCAACATTTTTGTAGGAGATCAAAGAATCTTTTGGAATACGTTGCACCCTCCATTGGTGTAGCTTATTTTGCTGTTCGTGATGTTCCTCATTTGGAATTGATTGTAGTAGTCGTCCCATGTCATCCTTTTCCATCATCTCCAATAATGCATCTTCAAGTCGTTCGCGCTGTTGGTTCTGTTGTCGTGGCTTGTCTTGGACAGTATGCTGCAGTGTCTCTACACGCTCTCGTGTCTCCTCTTCCGACAACGGAGTAAATGAGTAGTAGTAGTCCCCGACGAAGAAGTCGACTTCCTCTCTTCCTCCCAACATCATGACATTGTTATTTTGATCCACCAAAATCATCGCAATGATATTTTTTTGTGCAGTAGTTGTAGTAAGAATGATACTTTCGTCAACAGAAAAAGCGGGATCCCGGGTATACGTGATGTCAGTGTTTGTCGCATGCGTGTTAAAAATTGGCTCTAAGAGTGCTTGTCGATTGTTTTCCTGTTTGCTCTTTTCTTCTCCTTCCCCTAGCGCATCAATAGAAGTTGCGTATTTTGTCATGCCCTCGTGCGACCTGCCGAATGGCGTGTCCGTCGAGGGAATCGAATTATCTATGATAATCACGTGGCCATTTCTATTGAACTCGCTGTTTGGAATATTTGTAGGATGGACGCCGTTGCCAACGTTGGCAATGGTACGAGAAGCCATCGTAAATAGAGTGCTTACAACCCCAAAAGAAAATGTGTTGAAGATCCGCATGATTACCCGGCGAAACCTGAATTTTCTGACGGATACCCTTCTTGGATCTGATTATTCCTATTGATTTTTGAAGAGATAGATCAAGTAAATGTTACTTCAATCGATATGTGATGCCGAAAAATCAATCTAAGCGATGTTGAACACGAGCGTCAAAGAAATGAGAACAATTATTTCGTCAAAAATCACAACTCAATACGGCGCAGAAGGCACATTTGAAGAACAATTTCGAAAATTCTGTATTATCGGCAGTGAACTTGCTTGAAAAGATACTTACAAAACAAGTTGCCATTGACGAGACCTTGAGAATTCGAGTTGTCTCTACTGTAATTGAATTCTCTATGGAAGTAATAATCCATCAACATCGTGCCCCATCAATAAAGAGCCCGAAACATGAGAAAGAGTATGTAACAAAAATCAATACATGTATGTAATTTTATTTTTCTTTTGGTTTGTATTAGGCCGAAGAAAAATGAAACCCAAGATCTCCACGTGGAAGCAATTTAGTAACACAACGTCACGTTCCACCAGAAAAATATCGACAAATGCAAGATTACTGTACAAACGTTGGATTTCGTAAAAAAAATTCTCCGTCCCCCAAAAAGATAGTAATCCACCAGCGTAATAATTACAACATCATAATATATCTATAATCAGGTAGCACGTATGTTATGATTTTTGAGTACTTACCTCACAATGCACAAAACCATCACAAAATCTCAACACAACAAAGTGTTCCTCTCGCTTCAGAATATATAATTATTATTACAACCATGTTCTCTATCACTGCCCGATCCGTTGCCAACGCATCTGCTCGCAGAGCCGCCACTCGTTCCACTGTCCGTGCAGCTTCAGTAGGTCGAATCGATTGTTGTAGTTTTTTTTCATCCGTTTTATGATCCCTTTGTAACGTTTCCAGGCTATGTTTTTAATGTTTCACTTCTCTTATGTTATGTTTTCCCATTTCGATTGCCCGCAAAATCAACAATAACGACCGCTACAACACATAGTCCGTCGCCGCACGTACATCTGCTTCACCCATTGCCGCAAAATTCTCCGGCCTTGCCCTTCTCGCCGCATCTTCTGCCGTAGTTGCCACCACTCAATTCAACTCTTCGGCTAAGTGTGGTTTTCTCCCCGTGTATGGTATCCCCGGAACCAACCAAGAGCGTACTTTCATCGCCGTCAAGCCCGATGGTGTCCAAAGGGGACTTGTTGGTGACATTATTGCTAGGTGAGATTATTCCTGTCCCAACTGTATCAAACATTTTTTGTCAATTTCTTGTATGCAAGGTATTCATGCTCCGAATTCCTCCACCAACGCATTTTAGGTTCGAAAAACGTGGATACAAACTTGTAGGCCTCAAAATGGTTTGGCCTACAATGGAAATGGCCCAAAACCACTACAAAGATCTCTCCAGCAAACCATTCTTTAAAGGTCTCTGCAAATTCTTCAGTTCTGGCCCCATTATCTGTATGTGCTGGGAAGGCAAAGACGTGATTAATCAAGGACGTCAAATGCTCGGCGAGACGCAGCCGTTGGCGTCCAAGCCCGGTTCTATTCGAGGGGACTATTCCATTGATTTGGGAAGGAATATTTGTCATGGAAGTGATAGTCCCGAGTCGGCAGCGCACGAATTGGAGATGTGGTTTCCGGAGGGAGTGAACGATTATAAGAAGGCCGTGGATTCTTGGGTTTACGAGGGTTAAATGAACGGATATAATCATGATGCGAAATCTGAAGTTTTTGGGGAGACAACGTCGTTTGATTATGAAAAGTTCGTGTCGGCAACCATCCTTATATCAATGGTTGTTTGTGTACAGAGACGATGACGAAAATATCTGTGAAAAATAAATCATAATGCAATCGTTACTAGAAAATATTCCTCTACCACACAAGCAGGAGAAATAATGTTCCTGTATCTTTTGAATTCAAAGTTTTGTGTGGAGTTCGATTCTATTAGCAGACATTTCTTCATGTTTTGAAGAAGTGGTGCCATGATTTTATTATTCAATCCAATCAGCATCTATTGGAATTACACCTGCAATATATCAAGTAGAGTGCAATTCACTTATACAAAAAATAATGATAGCAATATGTATTTGTACGATTTTTCTTTAAAGGGATAATTGGAAGATTGTCTTTGGTATAATTTTTCATACATAGAATAAAAATAGCTGAAATCATTTTGCCTCATCCTCTTCAACTCAACAAAGTTGAAGTTGCAGAAGATTTAAAAGATATCCTTTCATCTGGCTTAGATTATAGTTTACATTCCATTCGTAAGTCTTTAAGTGTGTCTTCTTCCGAGTATTGCCCAACATCATTCACAAACTCAAAACCCATCTTCTTAAAGAACGCCCTCCCTTCCTCGGATTTCGGTTGAACGACAATCCTATCAATCTTTTGAGACTGCCTTGCGTGACTCTTAACCGCCTCGATCAAACTTTCACCAGCCTGACTCCTTCGTGCCGAAGGTCGAACCACCACATCGCTCAGACGCCCCGTCTTTTCATCGAGAGAGGCACATCCAATCACTTGCAATCCACGCTTCACAACAACTGTCAACTCATTGCTGGTATCTCTATCGGCTTCATCCGTCACATCGAGATGGTTCATATCGGCCATGGATGAAGTGGATCCAACACCTTTGGATAAATACAAGCTGCGCAAAGCCCCAGTTTGTTCTTGCACATGCGGTTGAACTTCATCAGAAAAAGCAATGGTCACTTCGGCATCAAGAAGAAAGTTATCGTTCGGCATGAGATATGACCACCCATCTTTTAGTGATCCACCAGTGATTAAGTGCCCGTCATCTGGTCCCGACAAGTGAGGAGTTTGGTTGGATGACATGACCAGGAATTTCCCATTGCCAAAATATTCGAGTTCGGTGATTCCTGTGTTACTGTGAACAAAGGCCGATCGATGGGGCATCGATTCTTTTTCTACAGCATGACCAAATCCTGCTACGATGCGTTTCAAGACGAGACTCATGAAATCTCCATGCCCCACAAAAATGGCTGTTCTCCTCCTACGAGTTCTTGGACTGAATCTGTCGTGATCTCTTTCATTTTCTTCATCGGGTAAAGTTACTCCGGCATCAAAGACGTCCTCGTGATTATGCTCCTCCGCCTCGTACAATTGCTGATCCAGAAATTCCACCATCCACAAGTAAAATTTTGCAGCCCGCTCTTCGGATTCCGGTCGAGTTTCCGGTCCCTTTCCGTGAGAATACCATCCATTTTCTTCACCATTTTGAAATCCGACAAAGGAAGCTTTAATTCCTGATGGTTCCAAAACTTCGTTGATTTGTTCCGCATTCATACCTGGCTCAACCTCTTCCCTCGTGTGACATCCCTCGCTTTCGTGATAAAATCCATTGATAATCACGTCACATGCCTCTGCCCCACTTCCTCCATTCAATCTCTTCAATGTAGGCAAAATCGTCAACAACGTCCTCTTCATGGGACTAACCACAAACCTAACTGGACAGCTAGCCTGATTCCTCAAATGCGGTTCCAAATACCCCGCCAATTTCTCCGCCTGGAGTTCTCCTATGGTGGAAAGTCCCGGATCGGCACTGCGTCGATCGTCCACGTATTTGATCCATCCTTGGAGGTCAAATTCGGGTGTCCCGCCCTTGTAGATCCGCCGGGCGTCGCGGTAGACTTGATTGTTTTGGGATTCCGAGTGTCGGATCATGCGGATAGAGATGCTGCGGCAGACTTGTTTTTCGCCGATATCTTCGCTGGATTTGCGGCGGGTAGGGGAGGGGTGTTTGGGGGTGGATTTTGAGGGGTTGGATGACATGGTTGTTGAATGCTTGCTGGATGGACAACTTATGTTGATGTCTCACTCTATCGTCACCTACGATATCGTACCTGGGCTTGTGAGCTTAAATGACATTTTTGATCTTGTTGGAGTAGTGCTTTGAGGTGTACGATAATAAGAAGTACACAAATTGTATCTACTAATACCGCCTCTGTGCATGTGGAGCTCGTGAATCTACTCAGTATCAGTGTTACAAATAATATATATTTTTGTAGCTGTTGAAAAGTAAATGGGTGTTGGCAATGTGAGACAGTACAAATTCCTATAGTGTTCACATCTTTCAGCCCGGAACCACCCACTGTTTTTAAATCACAATATCACAGTCATCTTTTAAGTCACAACAATTAATTTTAATACGTAATATATATATTTCAGAGGTGGCTATCACAGGGTTCAGAGATTCTCAGCGTTGTCTTGTCGCCCCTCAAACATCCACCCCGCCCCCCTACTGACCTATCTTCGCCATCATATATTGATTTCAGCCTTAGAAACGGAACCATTATGAAAACTCCAACCTCCAAAAAACGCCAAGCCAAAAAGGCTGCCAAAGCAAAGCTGTCTGGCTTTGCCATTTCCGCTGACGGTGCTCCTAAGAGCAAAAAGATCGTGTTTGAAGATGGCGACGGCGATGAAAATAATGGCGAGGACGGCGGCGGTAGCGAAAATGACGACGACTTGCCTGAGGATGAGACCGGTCATTTGAAAACCAAGGAAGATGGAAGCGTAGAGAGCGATGATAACGATGATCGCGGACGATCTGGGGACCGGGGCCGTGAAGCCACTAGTGGTACAATGAAGGAACATGACGACGACGATGACGATGATGCCGTAGAGGAAGTCGAAGGAAGCAAAGCGCGTGAAGCTACCCGAAAGATACGTAACCAGGAGAGAAAAATTGCCAAAGAAAACACCAAGGCCCGGGCAAAGAAGAAGAGGAATAAAAAATCTGAAGATGACAAAAATGATGGAGACAAGGAAGTTGAAGATGATAACGGAAGTTTCGATGGGAGTAACGCCGAAGAAGAGGAAGAAGAGGAGCAAATATTCAACGACGAATTCTTCAAACAAGTGGATTCGGAGAGGGCTGAACATGTGCAAAAATCAAAGGAAGCGAGGAAGAAAAAGAAGTCGGAGCTGAAAATGAAACTTGGAAGACACACCACATTCGTTGTGGAAGATGATTATAAAATGATCGATGCACCGAAGAGAATGAATCTGAACATAGAGGTTGTTGCCCTTGGCGGAGGGAAAAAGGTTGATGGTGATGAAAACGGTAATGATGAGGTTGATGAAGAGGCGGAACGACAAAACATTATCTCGGCATCCTTAGGAACGGCCCCCTCCAAATCAGCTATTGCATTTGCGCGGGGGAACTTGGTCCGTGGTACCGCGAAAGAGAGGAGCTGCCCAAGTCGCAAGAGGAAGAGCAAGAATGAAGAAACGTGGACGAGATCGAGGAGGATGAATGCAAAACCGCGTCCTGGATTTGCTGCGGCTATGTTTGTCAGAAAGAGTTGACAGAGAAGATTCTTCATTCATCGATGAAATGATGCACATCTTCCTGAGGGACCATTCGTTGGGATTTAATTTAACTGAAAAGTCATTATTGCGGTGAAGGTTAACTTCATCGTTCCTCGTTTTTCAATACGTCATTGTCGTATCGGAGACACCTTTCATCTCTTATTAAAGGAACACAAACATCTGGAACGACATCAATTAAATCACGGGGCTGCAACCACTCTACTAGGATGAAAACAAAATGAAGGGTCACTGCAAGCAACCAAGCGATGAGACCAGCGACTCGTCCGACTGTTTTATACCTGGCAAGTCGTTGCAAAAACGTCAACCGAGGCATGTTCAAAACCGAATCATAAACCGATATAGTCTCTCGAGCCACTCTTTCCCACGAATATATTTCTTTCACTCGATTATGAAAATCATACGGATCCACACGACGTATCTTTTTGGAAATCGCATGTGATAACCCTTCCACCAGAGATTCAACATTGGGTTCTGACAAATGGATCATATCTGGGGGGAGCACTTCAGGCACTCCTCCCACGTTGGTCGAGACGACAAATAAACCGGCGCATGACGCTTCCAAAATAGCTATGCAAAAAGATTCTGTCAATGAACAATTTAAAAATACGTGGCCCCTAACTAAAACATCCCGCACCGACCCGTGTGGAACAGAACCAAGAAAAGTGACTCGCTCCTGAAGCCTCTCTCTTTCGACCATTTCTTCCAAAGAAAGTTTTTTGTTGCCGTCTCCTCCAATTAGAAAATCAATTTCAGGAAAAGCTTTGCAGATTGGTGGAATGATTCCAACTAATAAGTCCACTCCTTTTCTGTACACCAAACGAGACACCACAACCACAGTAATCCTGTTCCACCACGAAATGAAAAGAAAATTTAGTAACACACTTCGTTAAACCTGATAAATTATACAAAAATGACTGCATTAAAATACCTTTCTTTGTCACGTTTGGAAGGATCTGGGGTAAACTTGGAGGGATCCACGGCGTTTGGAATGACGTGAGCAATCGACGGCGTTATTTTGGTTCTTAAAACAAAGTTATCACGACATGTATTTGACACACAAATAGCTGCACCGACTGTTGACATTGTTACTTTCATAACCTGCCGGATAAAAAGGGACTTTTAGAGTAAAGCAAAAATATAGGGAAAAAAAACATTTACACAAAGCAACTTACCCTGTTTAAAATGATTGATGCAATGTCATCAAACCCAAACAAAGAGTGATCAGTGTAAACACTTGCAAGTCCTATTTCTGCAGCGTATACTACCGCTTCGTTTGCTAATGTAGATGTCGCTTGGTGCGCATGCACAATCTCTATGCTCTCTCGGATAAAAATCCAACGAAGAAGAGGGAGGGAGATTGTAAACGTCGGGAGGCAATCTTCATCGACCATGGGAAGAAAAGGGCAGTAATAAACCTTTAATCCACCTGGGAGGTATCTGACCCCCGTTCTCTTAATCTTATGGTCAATAGAACCTTTTCTGTCATTACTTAACACTTTTTGCGCAGGGGCATCGTATGAATGCGTAATCACAACAACCTTGTGCCCTAATCTCATCAAATGGTAGGCAAGTGACCAAATATGCATTTCCACGCCCCCCAATCTAGGGTAGAAAAAATCACAGACCATGGCTATGCGGTGCTGCCGTGGGTTAGCATCTGCAACCGAAGATTCGATTCGGATAGACGCCATATTGTTTATCTCATGGGCCTATCCTGATCGATGCCAATGACGTCAACTGTCGGCAAACTGCAAGCATGATGTTGACTCCGAACTCAGCTCCTTCTCCTTTGCAATGGCTACTCTGGTTATTATCCTAAGAAAAAATGATCCGCCTGGTCGCCTAATTTCATGATGTTACTAGAAAACAATGGAATGGCAAAGGTTTTTAGCAATAAATTTTTTTTTACATCTTCAACAAATAATAATCTGCAGGAGTGGTAGGCCCTACATACTTCACGTAGACCTGGAAGATAATGGATTGGCGAAATATATTCAGCGATTTCGCAAACAT
>JALLPE010001766.1:0-13832 GCA_036940025.1 Conticribra weissflogii
ATGTATTCCTCTCTCATCCCAAAGAATCTAAAAATGCAATAAAAAACGAAAAGTGCCGATTTTTTTCTCCAGGTCATTGTCTGGTACTCCCTACATACAAAATTCTCTGTAAAGTTGATGACACAACAAATGAAAATGTTGGCAGAATTTTACGACATCTGGCCAACATTAAGACATGTCGGCAACGTGTTAACAACATTTCCAACTAAAAATTATATTACTATCCTACACTCTCTCACAACATCCACAGCAAATACCTTATTCTTCCTGTATAAATTGAGTATTGTTGTTCAAATCAAGGTATGATGGCAATATTTATGTGCATTACTAGTCGCATTATACCAAAAATTGTGCATGATCAAATTATAAATTGCTTTTCAGTTCAATTCATTCCCTACATAAATGTTGTTAATCCTCCAAACATCCTCTCTCTTTGCTGCCAACTGAACCAATTCTATCAATTGAGTCATTTTGATAGTTTTATTTTTGCTTTATTTTCCATCCACATCTTTCCTCCTTATAAAAATTATGGGGCAATATTTTTTGTTTTTTTACCACAGAACCACAATTGCAATATAGACAGAACATTTTGGGGGGTACATATTTTCTGGGAGTTTGTGAGTCTCTCCAGCCTGTTTATAGTACAGATAAAAATTGCTCTTTTCTTTCTTTTGAAAAACAACATGGATTTGATCAGTAGTGACAATGTTCAGAGAATCATCATAGTCATATTCACCTCATGTATTCTCTTATGTGCCTCAAATCATTCCAACACTGTACAACTGCTGAAGTAATTTTCTCCTCACATACCAAGAACATCCATTGCCTTCCAAAACTCTACCACTGACAATATCATCCTCTCAAACTACATTGATGACAAAATCTGCATTTGTGCCATTGATGATACATGAGGTGGAATGCATAAATATTTTGCAATAAAACAAAGTTGAGTAGAGAAAATGGTCGATCAAAAATAAAATGAAGAATTAAAATGTACCAGTGAATGTTGAAGTATATTTTGTCTTTTTTATAGGTATTGAACAGTTGCAAGGTAAACAATATCTAGAGAAACATGCGGCTTTAAGGAAGTGCATCTTAGAAAAATTCTATCCAAATAGAGTCCTTCAGATTGTCATTACTTTGATTGGACTTGTAAAGATTAATAAAAAATGCATTTTCGCCTGTATAATTCAATTCTGATGGCTTTGACACAACATTTTCATAACACTTCAAACCATCTCCTTTGAATTTGGTTTCGATCAAAATTCATCAATATCATTGCCTACTGTCAAACCCTAATCTTCATAAGTCACACTCCTAACCTCACACCACACCACAATATTCCCTGGATGAACTTCTCAGGAATCTTTGTTAAGTGCACCTCCATGCAGTGTCAGTGATAATTTGGTGTTCATGTCAGTAATGGCAGCATTGAGGGCATTGGGTGGAGAGGTAGGTGTTGTGCTATGGTTATTATCAGCAGCATTAGTGTTATCAACATTCACTCCATTATTTAATAGTGATGGAGTTCCCAATTGGATGATTATGGATGGGCAAAATGGCAACAGCTAGAAGAGGAGGAGGAGGAGGAGGAGGTTATGGTGGTTTACCATGTTTTGTTATCTACCTTATCAACAAATCATGAAAAATCATTACAAATCCTTGCCTTTCTCCACACCTTACATTTCCCTTCTTTTGCTACTTTCACCAACACAATATCTACACCACACACCACCCACAAATTAATTACCAAACCATTCAGTCACACCCCACAACTGACCAGTCATTGACAATCCTTCCACTCACCCAACTAATCCTCACTTCAACCCAGGAGGGTCCAACATCTACAGCACAAACCTCCCCCCCCAAAATACCCATCCTCAACTTCTATTCCCATTACTCCCCAGTACTTCCTGACCACCATTACCCATGCCATGTCATATCATGTTATTCACCACTATTAATGGACTCTTATGTCCACCCCATCTCCCTGATGCCATCATCTTCAGCACTTTCCTTATCCCCTTTACCCTCAGCAATCCTTGAACAAAATGACTCCAGACACTTTCTTGTGATCATTGCCTCCAGCAATTCCTTGTCACCATTACCCTTGGCAATCCCAACCAACATTACCCCAGGCAATTCCATGTGATAATTGCTTTTAGTATATCCTTGTCACAATTGCCCTTGGCAATCCTTGATCCTTGACCATAATTGCCACAGGAAATTCCTTCATCGCCATTGCTCTTGGCAATCTTTGAACACACTTGCCCTGGAAATTCCTTGTCACAATTTCCCTGAGAAATACTGAGACTTCCCTGGAAATTCCACAATATCAATGCCTTAGGCACTTCCTTCTACTCTTGACATCATTGCCCCAAGCAATTCCTTGATACTCCTATCCCCAGATATTCCTTGAAACCATCATCCTTGGTAAACTTTTCACCATTGCCCTTGCAACTTCTATGACACAATATTGCCCCAAACCATTACTTGATACCGTTGTCCTTGACACCATTTCCTTGGTAACCCCTTGTCTTCATTACTTGTTGCAATCTATAATACCATTGCCCCTAGACATCCCACGCAACCACATCCCTGGAACTTTTTGGCACCAATTTGGCCCACAATAATTTCCCAACACCACCATTTTGAGCTATCTATAAATACCATTGCACCACCTGTTGACCACTGCCCCTGGCAATTCCTTGAAACCCTTGAAGTCAACAATCCATGGACACTGTTTTCCCAGGGACCACACTACCACCATTGCCCCTGGCATTCAACACCCTTAATAATCTAATCACTGGAAACACTACCGTCACCACACTATGACCAACCCTACCCCATCTCTTCCTTGTAATCCTTGTGTTGACACCATTTATTCCCACCAGTGCCATTCATCAATCTCATTATCATCAATGAGGATACTTCCTCACCTTCAACCCCCTTGACACTTCCAACTACCATCACCACCATAAATACCTTTGTCTCATCAACCTTAGTACCTACTTATAAAAATTGCCCTTGACAAATCCTTTGAACAATTACCCACTTGGCAATCCCTTGCAACAAATTCCCCTAGCATTTCCTGATGCCCTTGTCCCAATCATTTCCAAGCAACCATATACACTCCCATGCATTTGATGTCCCTTGCATTTCCTGGTCCCATTGCCTCAAGCAACCCAAACAATCATTGACCATTGTCCTAGACACTTCCTTTTGACCACTGCCCCTGTTTTTTTCTTAATACAATTGTCTCTAGAGATTCCTTTCAACAATTGCCCTCAGCAGTTCCCCTACAATCACTACCCTCAAATATTACCTGAACCCCTTGCCCAAAGCACTTCTTTGCAACCTTTGCCCTCCCACTTCAATGCAATCACTACACTTGGCAATCCCTTGAGACCATTGTCTTGGACAAATCTAGCTACCAATACCATTGGCATCTTTCCCAACCATTATTGTTGGTACTTCTTTGCAACCATTGCCCTTTACAGCTTCCTTACAATCATTGCACTCAAACTACCATAAGCCCATCACCTCCACAACTTCCTGAAACCAATGCGCTTAACATTTCGCCAAAACTACTACCCTCAGGCCCTCTCTTCATCCATTACCCTTGACAATTCCTTGAGACCATTGGTCTTTGAACAATTGACCCAACAATCCCTTGCAACCACTGCCCCTGGTATTACCATGCATCCAGCACCCTTGGAAACTCCTTGTGACTATTTCCAAAACACTTCCTTGAAACCTCATCAATCATACTCAACCATTCCTTGCAACTAAAATCTTTGACAATGCCTTGTTACTGTTGCCCTCATTAATCCCTTAAGATGTTACCACAGTCTAGTCCTCATGATCTTTACCAAGAACACTTCACTGCAATTGCTAGCTTCTAAACTTATGGGGCAACCATTGCCCTTGGCAATCCCTTGCAACTATTGTGCTTGCCAATTCATTGACTCAATTACCCTTGGTAATTCCTTACACCCAATGCCCCTGACACTTCCTTCTGCCCATTGGACTTAACATTTTCTTGCCACCCCTATCCCAAGCTTTCCTTCATGAGCTCTCACCCACTGCAAGCCCTAATGACCACTACCCTTGACATTGCCAAATGACTACTACCCTTTGCAATCCCATCTACCTCTCACACCCAGCAATTCCTGGTAATGCTTCCAATCATTGATCTCAAATCATCCCATAGCATGCAACCTTTGTTCTTGTTGTCTGTTGACACCATTGCTGTCAGGAGCTTCCTTAGCAACTTCTCACAATCATTTCTGTTGCCATTTTCTTCCAAGCATTGCCTCTGGCAATTCCTTGCACAGCATTGCTCTGACAGCCCCCACTCATTCCCTTAACTTTCCTTGTGACAACTGTCTCTACTCGAACCAAGTGCCACCTTGAATGATCCTTACACTTTTACCATTGGGACTCATGACAACTCCCTTGCAATCACCGCCAATGGTAATCCCTGACACCATTGCCCATGGCAACTTCCTTGGGACAATAGCCCTCATCAATCCCATATCTCTTATGCCAATTCCTGTGGAAGACTCCTCTGACTACTACCCATACATTCATTCCATCCTTCATATGTTTTTGCTCTCAGCAATTGCTCATGATTGCTGTCCCTCAGACTCTCCATGTATGATACTTAAAATCATCACCCTCAATTTTCCTGCCTAAAATACTCCTTGATTCTCCTTCCATTCGCCATCCCAGTAATTTTCTTGCAATAATTGTCAATAATTCCCATGCAACTTTTACTTGTGACAATTCTTATGAACACCACCTCTGACATTCCCTCACAACCACTCTTCTCAACCCCTTCTTTGTCATCTTTGCCCCTGATACCTCCTTACAACCACTGCCCAACAAAATCTTATGCAATCATTGCCATTGAAACCTGTTTATGCCCACCTCATGACAATCACACACCCCTGACACAACTACTGCCCCCCTTGCAATCACTGCCCTTGGAACCTCTCACATCCTTACCCTAGGCAACAGTTCAAAAGCTGTGAGCTCTAGATTGTGACTACTACCTCCCTCAACCCAATATATTTATAACCTTTGCCCCAGATGATACCTTGTCCTCTTTTCACTTACCCTGGGACCAACCCCAGTCCATTCCTCTACCCACCTACAGATCAGCAGCATGGTCACTACTTATGGCCCCTTGCCACCAACTTGATCCAAAACCTTCTCTCCAACTCTTCCTTCAGACCTCATTGAGACATTTATTTTGACCCCACCTTTCATCCAATCCAAGCTTCAAAGACTAGATATTCTAGTGCATCAGAAATCTTGTTGCACAGATCCCTCTGACCCAAATCCTCACTTCTGCCAGATGTTTTGATTCCTGCAACTTCTGAAAAAATGCTGCATTCTCAGCAGCTCTGGTTACCAGGCCAAACTCCTCTGCGTTTTTGATGTGGCGTGTCTGCCCACTCATACATACTCCCAATAATCACATTTGCCATCTCTGCAACAGCTGAACCTCCTCTACCAACACCATGCCTTGTCCACCTACCTTTGGCCACCATCCTACACAACTTGCATACTGTTACCTACCACATGCATTTTTCTCAAAAATGATCATATCTCCCTCTGTCTTGGCATTTATATTTATGTGAATAGGAATACCAATGTTATACTCATTCTCTCATATGGCCTTCCTCTTCATGATCTGTCCTCCTTGAACCCATGTCACTCTCCTCTAGTGCTCCTACATCACACAATCCAACTCACAATGGTGGGAGCATGAGCTCATGGGACAGTTGCAAAAATCCAATCAGATTATGTACTTTTTACTCAAGGGCTTAGTTGCCACAACTCAGTTCCTACTTTCACTGCAGCAACCTTTAGGACAGAATCTGTAGGAGGAGGCCAGCCATACGAGAGATCAAGACATAATGTAGGTTTTCTGTTGTGTGAGGAAACTCAAACGCAAATGACAAACAATATTGAGATGCTTAGATGAAAAGGAGGAAAGATATATTGCCAAAGAAGAACACCAGTTATGCCTCATGGATTATCTCAGCCAAATGTTGTGTCATGCAGTGCCTTAGGATAAATGTACTGTAGAATCAAACAACCAGCACTGCTCAAAAATTATTGGTTTCATCAATCCATAATGTCCTTGCCTGTGAATCTGATAAATTTGTTCTTGTTTTTTGTTTTAAATTCAAAGTTATTTCCATTATATTTGAGCGCCTGGAGATTGGTGCAAATTTGACTGATTTTTGCTGCCTGAAGTTTTGACAGTACCAAAAAATATGAACATCTTGCCTGACTTGTTACTCATGCCTCGTCCCCCCTTGTACAATTAACCTTTTGTTGTCAAACTACTACACTGTCTAGTACTTACTTTTTTGTTGAGTGAAATTTTCAATTTGTCTATTTGTCAATAATTGTACAAAAATTCTACAGAGATCCCCAGACTCAGAGTAAGAGCAGATTATAAGCTTTCTTTGTGTATATAGGTCTCTGTAGCACTCCTTTAGAAGAAACACAACTTTTCAACCCCTAAAGTTGAACCAATTTTTGAAATGAGAATAGAAAGAGGGGATGAGTAGTTTTTTCATTTTGTTTATCTGCAATCACCCAAAATAACATGTGCAAAGCTAGCAAATATGAAAAAATGCCATGATTGGAAACACTTGCACCATGGCTTCTGTTGTTCCCACCAACAAAAGCACTGGTAGTAACAAGCCAACCAACACAGTCGCCCCTTCCAGTGGATTGGAACAATCAACTCTGGTTGATGGTTTTGGTTTAACCACCACACAGTCGACAAAAGATCAATTCTAAGTCATTGTATTGCCACAGTTGTTACATAGATACGAGGTGTCGTGCGAGCCTCACGAAAACTATGTCATGCCTCGCTCCTCGATGCCTTAGCAAAAAAAATATTTTATATTATTACTAAAGGCTGTTCGTGACAATATTATGTTCAAAAATTACAGTACTAATACACTGTACCTTTCAAAAGTGTAATAAATAAGTACCACTAAGAAGTGTAATACTTGTTATTTTATTACAACAAAGGGATACTTGAGGTGTTGGGGTTCGATACGTGTGAAATTTTTGTCCCATGCAGAGATCAAATTTCAATACTGTGGTCAATTTGATCAAAATGATCGCAGAGATACTACTATTCTGTATCAAATAATGATCAAACGTCTGTGTATCTTTGTACGTTTTATGTACAACTTGTCGTTGCATATTTAAATTTTTGTATTCGGATCACTCCTGAATGTTCCGCTGCATTAAACAATTACATCGTGGTTTCTGTAATTGTACCATACTCTTATTGTACGACACTTTTCATAGAGGTAATAAATTCTGACATCACACATCATTGAATATAACATTGCGGCTTCACAGAAGACGAGAATTTATTGAAAGTACCTATGGTGTATTTTACACCTGGAAATTTTTTCATAGATACCATTTTACCATTCCCAGGAATAGTAATTAATTTCCATAGAAGTCTTTATTTACGCCGAAATTCTAATGGTTGTCGAAATCAAATAATCGTAATAATATGATATGATGTAATAACACTTCATGTAATATAGATGATAAATGTGTGAGTATTGAAAAAACAATAAAATGACAGAATTCAAAAGCATGAATTCTGTCAAAAATTAAAAATTCGTTTATGAAGTGTCTCTCTACTAGAGAGTATCCTTACAGCAATGCAAGGTTATGGTGCTTGTTGTCCTCTCTCTCTAGAGAGAGAGAAGAAATGTTCTGAAACTGAACCATCGTTTATGTACGATTTATAATACATTTTTGGTTCCGGACAAGGCAGGGTTCGATTTGAAAGTGCCGTCCGTCCGTGAATAGAGCTAGAAGTTTCTGTTCTGACGGAAAATATTTAGTCTACAATTGACCATGAGAGAGAATAGAATGATGATCATGAAAGCGAAGTCGGTCCCTCTCGTATCGTAGCTATGTTTTCGCCGAATTATTGTAGTAGCATTGTTGTAGGTTATTAAGCATAACAGAGATGATAGTGATCCATAATCTGTTACGATGGTTATGTTTGCAGTTAGTAGCGTGTCAACCAGCAAGGTTGGGACTGGAATTGAATCCAAATGAAACATTCACGAACTCACGTGGAAACTGCTGCAACTTTTGATTTCACCCCACACACCCACACTTAAAATACACTATGGACTATGGATATTATAAAAAAAGCAATAAGAATAGCCAAAAAATAAAAACAAAGATGATTTTTTTATTAGGAAAAGGAAATTTCGAGCTAACGTTGCTCCTTTCAATGGTTGATATATCACTCGTCAGTGGCATGGATTCAAACCCTTGCATTGATATTGACAATGGTTGGACATCCATTAAGTCAACTTGTCGGATGTCTTACGTGCAATGTTATAGCAAAAGTGTTGTTGGTGAATTCAATTGTCCTGAAGGCACTTACTTTCACGATGATCTTGGCCACTGCGATTGGGGATCTATGTGTGACGAAAGTAAGTATGTTCACAGTTAACAGACCCGCGATGATTAATTCCTTTTTTTCTCCCCAGCTGGGTTCATGAGAATTTTATTGCTGACTGCACTCGTCCCAGCAGTTCCAACAGGAAGCGAACATGATGCCAACGTGGTTACCACAACATCATCGTCGAGTACGAGCACGTTTCTCTCAAAAACAATAACTACTCATGTTGCAACTTCCACCTCGAGTACAAAATCATTCCTCTCACATGGCACTAAATCAGGGAATGATTATCTGTCATACAACGACGACATACGTGAGAAATGCTCCGAAATCGGCTTTGGGAGACTAGCTCTCACCGAATATATTGGATTCATAGTTTGTGAGGGAGGCGAGCCGACTTCAATTGAACACTGCGAAACAGGAACCATGTATGACATTGAATCAGAAGCATGTTATGATTACTGTGCCGCGGAAAAAGAAAGAAGAAAAAGAAGCTCTAGATTGGGAAGTGGTCAAGACAATGTGGTCCAAACAACATATGTAGTGCTACCGAACCTGGCAGGGATTCTTGTACGTCAGCTACCTCGTGATCGTGAACAAAACGTTCTCATCGCTAACTCTCGTTATGCTCTGTTACTCTTTGCCGTGTAGAATTGTTTCGATTATTCGAAGAATGTTTGCATACCCGGCTCACACTACGATCCAGAAATGCAGAAATGCAGGAACTTTTGTACAGGAAAGAATATTCTAGAGTTTTCTTCTCTTCCAGGCAACATCGGAGGAGTGATTTGCTCCAATGGAGGAGTAATTGAAACAATCTGGTGTAGTAACTCTGAAACTTCGTTCGACGAAACATCAGGCATGTGCGTGCCATCGCTTGCTACGACCCAATCGCCACTAACTTCTACTACTACTCCCCAACTGCCGCCATCTTACACTGCTACCGAACCGCCGCTATCTTACACTACTACACAACCACCTTCTCAACCAATTGTCATTGAAAACATTTTTTCACCAGAAAATAAAACACAGAAAAGTGAAGCTGATTTTTTCCAAAATGTCTTCGATGATTTCTCTTACAGTAACGGCATGCCGCAGTCCAATGAAATGGACATAGATGTTGTGGAATCAAACCAAGCGCAAGAAATTTCACAAAACGAAAATGTTGAAAGGAAGAAAAAAGTGAAAGACGATTTGACACTTTTGTATTCAGGTTCCGAGTATTCGTCATTGAAATATTATTTTTTCTTTCCGTTAATCGAAATATTTGTTTGTTTCTTAATTGAATAAACCTGGATAAAAATTGTGATCATATGTATTACTCGAAGTATTTATAGAGTACTAAGCCAGTCCAAATTATCGTCCGTCCAACTCGAAGTTAGCGAAAGTCAGCGAAAGCGCTGTTGGATTTTCGAGTTGGTCGATAGGGTAAACAAATTATTGCCCAAGTCGAAATCCAACAATTTTTGCGCTATAATAATCTTACGAAAAGAATGGTATTATTTTACATGCGAATTTTTTCAGTATATTTCTACAATTTTTTTCTGTGGTTTGCTGGTTGTGATCTTCCGTGCCCACGCTCACGGTCTCGAAAGAACTCTTCTTTTTTATTTTTTTCACAAAGATTTGCGTAGTAGCCCATAAATGTAAGCAAGACTAAATTTTTTATGATTACGTATCGTTGTACGTGGTCTCTTTGAGTGGAGTTGGTCGGCGCTGTTGGTCCGACCAACTCGAGGCCTCGAGTTGGATTTTTTGGCGATCGACCAACTCCGCGTCCAACTGAAAAAAAGATTTATTCTACGGAGAATATTACCAAAAATTAAGTGTGTGAAAATATATCAGGTTCCTATGAACTATATCGCTAATCTATCGCTAATCTCGAGTTGGACGGACGATAATTTGGACTGGCTTTAGAGGAGAAAAGCTGGAAGGCGTCAAATTTGAATAAATCAATTCATGAAGGAATCAGATAATTTTCTGTGCGAGATATTATGTGTTTTATATAAAATGATCCATTCCTTCCATTCCAAACTAAAAATATATTCTGCTAATATTGAACAACATCGCCCCCAATAATTAATCTATCAGTGATAGGTGTATTTGCCAGTATCATGCTGCAAACAATTTAATTGTATTTTATGAATAATTCTGTATGATAATTTACAACATGGGAATGAGGCATGGAAGTAAACGTTACCCTGTTGACGATTTCAATAGATTTTATTGTATTCTTTCTAATACTGTGGTAACAAGGAGACAGCTACTTTATGTGCACAAACATTAATATGATGCATTAATTTATTCTATCATATAGATTTCTTGGTTGATTTTGACAAATGATAGATATCGTGGTGAATCTAGGCAAACAGATAATGCAAAGATTAAAAACAAATGACAGGTGTTTAAAATATTGTAAATAACAGATTGGAAAAACTTGAAATTATTTTCAAAAATTTGACTGGGCAACATTTCAAAAGCTGTTTAAGTTTTGTGTTGTAAAAATGATTAGAGTTACTTAGTTTGTAGTTGTCTCCAAAAAGCAGTTTCAATGAATATCAAAGCCAAATAAAAATTGTAATTTACATACTGTTCCTGAACCAAGTGATAAATAATTAAATATTTCTTTAGCATTTTTTGAATCAATCATTTAATCAATCTAGTCAATAGGCACCATATCATTTTATAAATGAGTTTTGAACATCAAGGACATTGAGACAAACTTGTGTGGTAACTTTTTGTAAACCCTTTTTAGCTCTTTGCTTGTTCTTTATAATATTGCTTGCTGCATCAGTCATTGCATGACCTTGATATGAAATTGTGCCTTATGGATTAATAAAACATCACAACTTGTGATCCCTGATAAAATCATCACACATTCACAAAACTCATCTTTTTCACCCCTGTATTACAAAACATTAAAATATATTCATAGTTTTGTGTATCAGAGATGAGAAAATCATGTATTTATTTTAATCAGGCCGCATAATGAAAAAAAACATGGAAGAAATATTTTCATTATATAGTATTGAAAATACTCACTAGACTAGAGAAGCATATGATTTGAGTTCCAAGCAATCAGATTGGGAAATAATAATTGAATGTTGACTGTTGACTGTTGACTGTTGACTGTTGACTGTTGACTGTTGACTGTTGACTGTTGACTGTTGACTGTTGACTGTTGACTGTTGACTGTTGACTGTTGACTGTTGACTGTTGACTGTTGACTGTTGACTGTTGACTGTTGAATGTTGACTGTTGACTCTTGACTGTTGACTGTTGACTCTTGACTGTTGACTGTTGACTGTTGAATGTTGACTGTTGACTGTTGACTGTTGAGTGAGATGGTTCAATTTCATTTGGCTTATATATGGCATGAACAAAGTACATTCCCAACTTGGACTTGACAATAACCATACACAATTCCTTCAGAAAGTAACTTGTCATCTCAATTGTGACCAGAAAACCAAGAAGGATCTTGTCCATAAATGAGTGGTTGTGAATAATTCCTGTGGTTTTGATGATTCATTTGATGGTGATGGTAATGGTCAGTATGTTGAAACAGTCGCTACTGGTGGTGATGATAACACAATGGAATAGGATTACTATGAATTTGCAAGTTGATTGGATCATTGTCTGACAATGTTCATGAATGTGATAAGAAAATTTTATTATTTAGAGTGCATTCTATATGTTTCCTTTTCCATCAATTTGCTTAAAACAAAGTTGTTGACACCAAGAAAGTAATTCCAAGATCTCTTTCAAGACAGCAGATGTTATCATCAATATTATGGTAATGCACCAATTCTTACACACTTCAAAAATAGTGAAGAAATGGTCAAGTATGGTAGTGAATGGGATCAGGGGGGTTCCCTCAAACATATTTAGTTAAAAAACGTATATTCACTGGAAAGAATAGAATATCGAAAATGTATTGAAGTCGGTGTTTGGGATTATTGGGAATGGCCCATGAGAGGACACAGTGTCATATATCTGCTTCTGCTTCGCAGTGAAGGGGTCCCTGGCCGTTTCAGCATGTAATACTTAACACAATCGTATCTTAATGTATCGAGGTTAGTACAAACTTATTACCACTGATAGCTATGCCCCTAGTTGTTCTTTTGCGTATTTAGTAAGACCTTGCCCAGTGAAGTGTGGAATCCCGTACTTCCCTCTTGAGAATGAAACTGTTTTCATTTACTCTTTGCTGTACTATATCGTTTTGGCATGCCTCTTTTGTTTTGAGTTCTCTCTAGGGTATTAAGTTATTCTTTTGCCATACTAGGTAGGTATTTCAGGTTACTATATGATATATGATATGTACTCCGTAAAGTTATGTGTTTTCTATTATGATGCATGTGTCTTATAAACATACTGTTGACTACCTAGTACTCACTGGTACATTCTTCGAGAGTAAACAATTTTTATTGAGAGTGTAGTAGTAGCAATAAACGCATTTATAGTGGGCGCACGTGATAGAGCACCGAGCTTTGGATGGAGTCTGCGATGACTCGTCTGTTGTTCGTGGAAGAGGACTCTGAAGTTGCGACCGTTTTTTTTTTCGTTTTGCACAACATCGTCTCAAATATTGTATCCGTTCGGTTCGACAAACTACAATATATTGCAGTCTCTTGATCTCTTGAGGTTATCAACATTCCATGCGTATCAACGTGACCCATTTCACGGCCATGCACGGCTTTCACGCCGACCCTGGCCACACATCCACGACGAAGGAGGAGGTGGAGGAGGCGAAGAAAGCGGCGGAGGTGGATCGGCCCTTCCCAGTTCTTCCTTTGGCGGTGACGATGAGGCTGGCGACGAAAAGTTCCGTGGCCTCTCCGAAGTCGCCAGCGACGGCGCTCCTTCGCAAGATTCGAACGCGGAGGAAGGACGTCGCGTGCATTCGACCGACGAGCCCGCTCGTGCTCCGCCTCGTGCTCGTGCTGGTCCAGCGGGCTTCAAGCCGCTACAGTGGTTGGCACCCGCCGTGGTCCTCGCTCTGTCGACCATGACGACCGGTTGCGTCGGAGCTCGCGGTGGTGGCGGTGGCGCTGTAGGTGGATGCCCGGATCAGTTTCGTGCGGGAACGGCGTACAAAGGAGGAGACCTCGCTGCGGTGGATGGCATCATTTACCAGGTACGTCCCGTCGCCGTCTCTCGCATCCCGTTCCTCCTACCGCGTGACATTCCATTCCTCGCCGACTTCAATTCCTCATCTCTGTCTCCGCTCTCTCGCACTCAATGCCCACACTCACACCGCTCTCTCTCTCTTTCTCTCTTTCTCCAGTGCAAGACGGGCGCTGTCGCACGGAGACTAAGCCCTCACTCTCTGGAGAAGAGGGAGTGTTAGCGAAGT
>JALLPE010001767.1:0-11014 GCA_036940025.1 Conticribra weissflogii
TGTGCTCTTCCGATCTGATATGTTGATATGTTGATATGTTGATATGTTGAATTTGATATTTTGATATATTGATATGTTGATATGTTGATGTGTTGATCGTTCCTATGTTAATTATCTTTCTACATATCCTAATAAAGATTTGGCAGGATTATGTCTGTTCTGGTGGTAGTTTCAAAGATACATCAAGATCAGGCTTTTAGTTGATTGGGAAATGGATTTGTGCAAACAGTATTAACTTGTAGATTTTGTGAAAATTCTCTTTCACACACTTTCTACATACATGTGGGTCTCATCATAGTCAACGCATCTGCATTCAATGAAAAAGACATTTGATGGAAATGTTAAATGTTGACACGTCAGTAAAGTGATTGACATGACACAACATCAACAATATGTCAGTTAAAAGTCATAAAGAGGCTTCATAAGTGCTATAAATTTAGGACAAAAACACACTTCTGAACATTTCAAATGTGCATTTGTGCGTTGTGCTCTTTTCATCTGAAAAAGCTCTAAATTCACTAAAAAGTAAAAATTCTGCATTTTTGTGGACAATCTTCCAGAACAACCCATTTATGTGGAATGGCCACATGATTCAGAGTCATTCCCAGTTGACATATCCAACATTGAAGGGGGGTTATTTGAATCCAACCAACACAACATAAACATTTGACATTTCTCTGATATGGCACCAACATATCAGCTGAGGAAAGCTGTTATCATTGTTTGAATTGAGTTTTGATGATTTGAGGCAACGTGAGAGGATTGCAATGGCAGGCATGATAAACTAGATAAAATTAAGGAGATAATTACCTTGTTAGTAATTGTCATGGTCCAGTTTAACACTACTAGTGTGATCCATCAGTATTCCTTGAGTAAAAATTATGAGCTATCTGAGATGTGGTCTGACACCTGGGTTCTCTCTTTCTCTTGAGCATGTCATCTTGTAGCTGGCGCTTAGCCAGCCTCCTCAAAGTCATGTACTCTTTCTCCAATACTGATTACAAAGCACATAACCCCATCTGCGCCACTCACTCAAATTGTTTCCATTCTCATGCCACATTTAATTTATGTTTGTTGACTTCTGACAGGATGAATTTTCATAGATGTGTGCCCCTGCATACAAGTCTGTAGACTATGTGCAAGACTACGATACTATCTTGAAATTAAAATAAATCATTTCACCCCTCCTAATAAGAAGTATCGTGTAGTGAATTTTATGTAAGTCTTTGAAATTCTGCCAAAATAAGCAATGATTCCTTATTTCAATATCTGATACCGCAATTCCCTACTTTTGTCAGATCTGCCCTCTAGTGTTGGTGGCGAGTGCTTCTGCCAGCGACTTCCTCCCAATTTACTCGATAGTAAGCGAAAAAGCACCTCAAAAATAAGACAAAATGTAAAATTGCACTTATCGCCACAAGAGCAATCGCAGCCGTGAAAACTTTATCCGATGAATCAACATTGAATGATGCTACATGAATTCCTCGCTTTTTCAAGTCATCTATAATGAAGTCATATTCAATGAAGCATTGATTTGGTCCCACGCTTGAGCTCGAGCCTGAAACACAATCGAACGAATCTGACCATCGAAAAATCGATTTAAAAATCCCCTGCATAGTCCAGTAAAACGGTGAGCAGTATTTGACCCAATCGATCGACGGTGGAAGTGATGTAAAGAAACCTGATGCAACTATTGAGCCCTGGCTAATTATTGTTGCTGCACTCATCCCATATGCGACGTGCTGTGCCAACGATCCCAAAGTTGCGCCCAAAGAAAAGTAACATAAATTGTTTGCTGCAAGCAAAAATGAAATGCTGCATAGAGACTTCACGTCCCCGGCCAGTCCAACGACAGGGAAGCAGATGAATGTATATACAGTGGGCCATATGCATTCCAGCAATAGCACTGTCACAAGACGCGCAGTATAAACCGGCATCAATGAAAATCTTCTATACTTGAATAGAATATTCGCAGATTGGAACCACTCGTGATGACTAGAAACTGCAGGATAGAGTCTCGAAAATGACCAAACCGTAGTTGTCACCAAGACAAGAGAATATATTTGTGATACGCCTCGGCGGGTTGCAGGTATGTCGGAATAAATTCCTCCTGTCACCAAAGCTAGACCAACTACCTCAAGAAGCCTCATTGGGTTTACACTGAACCTGAAATATGCTCGCCATTGCATCGGGAACAAATGAAACCATTGATCAAAGAGCGGTGAACCCCTGTGTACAATCATATTAACTGGCACAACATCAATATGGCCTCTCATGTGGTATCCATCAAGACCAGACATTACGAAGACGTGATTTTTATCCTCTTCGTCCGTGTGACTATTGTCAGAGCCACGTTCACTAAATAATCGATCAAAAGTTGTTGACAAAGTAGACCGCCTCGTTATGAATGATGGACTTATATGACGATGAAAGTTTCCGAAGCTTGTAATTGAACTTTTACGGTGAGACATCGACAGTTTCCGCAAAAAAGTTGAAGGTTGCTGTATCATGATATCGCCAATATGCGACGATGGTCGCGTCGATGAGTTGTAAACTGAGGGCGGTTGCGGAGGTGGCAATTCCTTGTATAGAGAATCTTTATCTTTGGGTGGTTCTGATTCATTCAAGCTCCCAAGTTCATTTTTGTTGCAGGTTTCCATAGAATCATTCTCACTTGTATTTTCCGAAACACTGCTTAGTCTAATCATCGAATCTGACTGGTCACATCGTGTCACTGTAATATCTATTGTAGATTGACTAAGTTGGGAATTCCTGATCCGGCTTGATGCCTGAGATCCAAATGTCAGCCTTCCTAGTAGCTGTGAAAAACGACCGCCGTTTCCCCGTGGTTTAGGTGCCCGCGATGATGATTTTAATGTCAACAAGAGCACCACGGTCGAAAAAGCCATTGTCATGAAGACTGTTGTAAGGATGATCTCTGGTACAGGCAATCTATTCGGGGACTGAAAATGAAATCCCCTTTGGTATTTGTATGAATCAAGATTAGCAACCAGACTCTGTTTATGGCGGCACAAATGATCGCGACTACAATAATACCCGCTGTTGAGGTTGAGCGTGAGAGGAGCGGTCGTATCTACATAGCATTTACAATCTGGCTGAAACTTCATAGACTTCATAAGCGTTGTGTTGCAGCTTGGAAAATCTTCGGGAAGCCAACTATCGAACTTTGGAACTCGATAATCTCCAACATTCAACAGGAAAGACATACCGTCCTCGCTGTGAATATCCATCTGTGCACTGACTAGCCATAAACCTCTATTATAGGTCTGGAATCTCGTCACGACAGCCCCTCCAGCAGGAATGATAAATGTATCCTTTTTCACAGCTCTATTCAATGGAGTCCTGTCAAGAGCTTTGATTTTGTCAATATGGACATAAGCGTCTGAAAACATGCAATACGAAAGAGTGCAGTCTTTTTGCCGTGTCGGGTAAGAAATGTCTGAATTTTGGCGCATAGGTAGAGTGGAATGTAAACGATGCGACGAGGAAAAATCAACAAAACCATCGAAATTGCAGTCATTTTATCCTTACAGGATATCTTGTCACTTACCAAGTATTTCCACTGTGTATCATAAACACCAATTGAATGAAAATTGAAGTATGTCCCTGGAAGTGAACAACTCAACATTGCCGCGATACTAAATAATTGTATGATACGATTCCTCACCTTTGTGACCGTGTAGGTGGATAGGGTGGTCCATAAGAAGTGAGGTGCTAAAGTTGAAAAAAAATAGATAAGAATTTCGACCGTGTAAAAGGTAAAGGTCAAAGTAATGGTCGTAGTAATGATCTTACCTCCATACAATAATAACAGAAGATGCCCTAGACACTCCCATAGCGACTGAATTAGGATGGAGAGAGTTCTCTGGTGTCCGAAAGTGATGACTTATCATTGACACAGGTGGAAATTCATTCTGCTTGAAGTTTGCTTGATCTACACTGAGGAAGTGTCCGTACTGTGGTGATGGTTGAAAATGGGTGGCAACAGTGTGTATCTCGCTTTCTAATTGAAGGGGCATCTCGCCATCGATACCAGCATGCTTCAAAACAGTTATAGGGACACATCCAGACAATCTATCTTCTGAATGGCAATTCAATGTCTTCCACCCAGTATCCTCTGTTCGCTTTGGGTATAAACTTAAATTCGGTGGGTCAAGTACGTCATAGTCTTTGAGCGCCGATGGCACACTCGAAACTCTCAATATCGCCCTGACGCCATTTTGGAACCCTTGGGATTGTGACTCAAGTGTGTCGGCCCTAATCCAAAATCGTTCGCTTTCGGCGATATCGTTGTAGACATTAATTTCGACGTCGAACCGTTCTCCAATATGAAGCACGACTTCATCGACTATATACGGTTCCACCGGTTCTGAATCTGCAGCAACTACAGTCATAGGAAAGCTATCTATACTGATTCTGAGTGCATGGTGTGATCCACCGTTGATGAGACGAAACTTATATTTTCTATTCGGCAACACAGTGATTATTTCTCGCAATTTTCCATTGCATGTGCCGAACTCCCAAGGTGCAGTGGCCGCAACAAAGCCGTCTTCGTTGTTTGTCGCAGGACCGTAAAGGTTTCCAATGTGTTGCGCATATCTTTGTTGTTGCGATGACGAGAATACGTCTTGAAAAAAAAGAATGCGTTCGTTTTCATAAGCCACAGGGGAGTCATCTGGTAAATCTTTCGGAACGTCGTTCAGTTTGTCAACCAACAATCTAAAGTCGGTTCCATTTGGATGCACTATAAGTGGTCCTCTGACGGAATCGTAGGAATCTATCCCCATGTGACCTGATTGAGTGTGATACCAATATGTTCCTGGTGTTTCTATGGCCAAAATGTCATAGGTAAAGCTGTGCCCCTCTGACAACGGACATTGTGCGATCCCAACGGCGCCATCGTATTCAAATTCTCCATTTAAGTGGAACCCATGACAATGTATAGACAAGCCTGTAAAAGGCACCTCATTTGTCAAAGTGAGCTTGATCCTGTCCCCTGATTGAACATGGATTGGAGGTCCCATCAATGATGTCACATTGGCACCGTCTCGATGAATTGCCACGGCCGGTAAAACACCCGGGGCTTCCGTCCGGAGCTCATCTCTTGGCCATAAACGATTTACGATCGTGTGAGGAGGAAGCAAATCTGCTAGAGGCACATGAGTAGGCTTCACATTGAAAGAGAATGATCGAATCGTCCCACTCGAAAGTGATGATTCCGAAAGGGCTTGGTTGAAGAGGAGTAGAGTGATGGCGAATTGTAAAAGGACCATTGCATTTGACGAAGCTTAGAATTCGCTTCAAAACGATCAATATTTTCCCTGGCTTTCTTGATGATTTTGTTTCCACCTATGCACCATATTTGATTGAACGCTAATCGCAGTTTTGAAAGTTTTTTAGACGAAAAGAACGAAATTTAAATACATAACTATCAGTTTTCATTATGCAAAAAATGAGAGTTGGGCGTAAGTACGAGAATGCAAGACTTTCTTGAAAGACCCCGAATGACTTCGAAACACTTACCTCATCAAAATTCGTGAGCAATCTTGAAGATTTTTTCCTTCGATGCTGTTTGAAAAGGTTTTGACATTCGGAAATCATGTTCGACACTTCCATGACATGATAGGTACGGATGAGACTCCGGTTAGAACGTGGTGAATACCCCAGGTGATTGAAGTATTGTATAAATACGCGGAGGAAGGACTCATCAACTTACATCGAATATAGTGTTGCAAAGCTACCAAATATTCAAAGTGGTTGAAAGGTCGCACTGCTCTCAAACGTCTCGAAGCTGTAATAATTATGATGCCCCGTAAGCAGGTGAACTTCAAGTTAGCACGACTCCACATCAGCTTGCTGAAAAATTTACAGAAAGCGGAAATTTCTTGCTTTGAAATGCCTCTCGGCCAATTATGTGTTTAAGGTCGAATCTGTGGCCGGTGAGTAAAGCTAATCTATCACCAATAAAATGACATATTCGCCTGACAATGCTTTATAAAAAATTGTCGCGGTATTGTTGCATAGAGAGAAGGCGGATGCAATACGAAGGACATAACCAGTGATTTTGAAATGTTCTTGTCGGATATTGTAGATGATTGATTGAAATTTCAAAAATGTATTCCGATAGTACCTCCATCATTCACATATTGTAACTGATTCTGATAGACAATCATACATATAATGAATGTCATTATTTCATAAAGCCGCTTTCAAAAGAAATATGATGAGAATATTCTGTTTGTGCCCAGTATTGCGAATCAACTTGAAAATGTAATGTAACCTATTGAAAACATGTGGGTAATAATGCACTGGAAAAGCGTCAAAAACGGACACGCCTCGGGACCAAATTGTCTCAGGGCTTTTCATAGGAACAAGCAACTTCATTGATCCCGTGTGGCACATGGCATTCTGAGCATATAAGGTAATTGTGAAATGTTCAGTCCGGAACTCCATCATTGCAGCCGGAGGAAGATATTGGGTACACTTGAAGGAATAATCATGAATCACTCTACGGAATTTGTTTCGTTGCTTGTTGCGACAAGGCGGAAAAAATCTGATTGCGTTCTTTGTGTTTTCGTTTCATCGTCACCGATCTGGTCTGATGAATGATCATGTTGTTGCATTAATAGAATAAACGTTCCAAACATATAGATTCCAGTTGTCTACGCCATCAACGACATCATCTTCTACGCAAACAACAAAATACACCTTCATTGTCCATGATTGCTGCGTATTTCTTCCCCTGCTCAAGTATATCACGAATTCCCTGTGGTGATACGAGTTTGACAAACTCTGTAGAACGTTTCTTCATTACTGGGTCTCTTTTGAAGTCTAAAATCAGTTTTGGTTGGTCCGAGTGTGCGTCAGAAACATAATCATCCGGCTTAGCCAAGAAACTTCCGTCGATGTGCGGCTTTCCTCGGAAGTTTGTTGTTAAATTTCCGTCAAGGAACCACGGCTGGTTCAAAATTTATAATGATAAATGATGTTAGATTTAAGGCAACTATTTTTGATGAAGTGAGTTAGCATTGCATTGTACCAAAAGATAAAACTCACAATATGAACACTTGCCATGTTGGCCATGATCAAGTCTTCGCGACTGTCGAAGACGCATATTCTAGACTTTCCAAATGATGGCACGGGCGTAACAATGAGATGAAGCTGAAAAATCACGAAAAATATGAACGGAGAATGAATTGGTTACGAAAACAAATGTATTCGTAACTAGTACGAAATGGTATGAGCAATTGAATCAAAGACAAAACCCACAAGCAAAACCGCACCTTCTCTCCAACTCTCTCAACAGCGTCGTCTGGCAATAAAATATCCAACCATTCGTAAATCATGTCACCCCACACACCCTGCAATCCCAATGGACGGTCCCAGACGCCTGCCTTCTCCGACAGCGAGAGAGCCAATTCTGTTGCGTCGTAAGGATTGACTTCAGTGGCAGCCAAAGTCGCAGCAAGTGCTCCAGCTGAGGCACCGGAAAGGTGGCAAGGTGATGACGTTGTGGAGAGATCGTAGCCTTGTTCTTGGAGGTATGCCTGTGTTCAATTTTACGCATTCCATTTACATTGTGTGCAATACTATGAGATAATGAGAAAAGTGATAAATGATGAGAAATTCATCTTACAATAACGCCAGCTTGCCAATAGAAAAAAAGGCCACCCCCAGGAAAAATTAGACACGGCCTCTTTTCATCATCATCATGGATTCTTGACTCGTCTATGTCCCCGTCGCTGCCCGTACGAATAAGTTGGCTTCGACAGGTAATCCGGTTTCGCCTTTTGCATGGAACAGAGTCGGGTTGTGACGGTGTCGTGAATGCGGATGTAAATGCCACTATAGTTAGGACGGCGAGAAAGCATTGAGTAGTTGTCATATTCTTCTTCACTTTTGTTAAGGCGGGGTTGAAGAGACCACGAAGATAGAATGATTTTCGGAGTTGTGAAATAAGGTGCAGGCGGGCGGAAGCCGGTTTAAAAATTTTTTATTCCACGTGGCGCTTGGCCCCTGAAGCCGCCGTCAACAAAAAATCTCAAGCTAACACAATCTTTCAATAATATCTTCTCTCTCGCTAGAAAGAGCGCACGATAATGGTGGTCTATGGTCTCTACTAAACCTCCTAATTTTGTGAGACACTCAGTCTTGCTTGATGGATAAGAGGCGGGGGCTAGTCAAAATGAACAAGGTATATGGAAGCGATGCGAGAAAAACTTTCAAAGAAGCGGATTATGATTATCAAGATGTCCCCTGAAAACTCTGGCTCGACCAAAAAAATGCATCGAAGCATTATTACCACCACGTTTCTCCTTCTGCAATTTGCTTCAACGCCTTCGGCCTTCGATCCGTCGCTTTTTTGCTCCCTCGTTAACAATAATCTTCTCTCGTTGTCAATCCCACCTACCTGCCTCCGCATTCGAGGGGGATCGGATAATTTCTTCGAAGATGAATGTGATGATGACCATGACTATGGAGCCAATGAGGATGACTATGAATCTGATTCTGACTATGATGATAATGATTACTCGGATGATGAAAATGTGAGACTATCCGGCGAAAATCATAAAATGCAAAAGCAACAAAAATGTCGACATGATAGCAACTCCGAAAAGAGTACACAAACGTCCTCCATTCTGGCAGCATCTTCGATTGTCACTGCGGCTGCCAAGAAGTCTATTGAATTGACGCAAAAAACCGCCGAGGCAACATTGGTTCAGACTGGCAGAGCAGCCTATCATTTGGCAACACCCAAACATGTATCCAAAAGTGAGATTCTTGGAACTTGGAGGATCGATCAACAAGTGGGGCTAGTGGGCTCATCTTCTAAATTTAATAATTGGGATGAGAACGAAGATTTGCCTGTGGTGACATGTGCTGCAAATGTGGAGCTAACAGAAAGTGGAGAGGCCATTGTCCGATATAGCTTGCCGAAACATGCCGACGATGAAGTGGATATTGACGATGAAAACAATCAAAACGGAGAAGGAGAATCTCACAGCAATAATGGTGATGAAGATGGAGATGGTGATGGAGTTGAAATTATTACGTCAAGAAGTAGTTACAATTTTAAGGAACGGAGCTGGCCAAGGTCTTGTGTAATCGAATTTCAATTGCCAGCGTTTCATTTTCCTGGGGATGATCACCCGGTCGTTATGCGTTATAAAGGAACTTTAAAAAGAAAATTGGTTGATCCATCAGTCATAAAAATTGTGGGGACCATTCATGAAGTAAGTCCTCCGGGGAGGATGAGAAGTGGGGCCGGTATCGGTGGCTTTTGGGGAAGTGGGGACAAGAGTAGAAGGGGAAAGAAAATAGATAAGGAGACAATGGTTGGCACTTTCACGGCACGGCGTAGAATTGGTCTGGAAGAAGATGGCAACGAGGAGGACGCGTCAGAGGACGATGACATGTGGGATGCAGGAATTTCTTGCGAGTATGATGATAATGCGGATATCAATTAAATTATTTTTTATGAAGCTACCGTAAATGCGAATGAAGTGTTGGATTAGGAAAGTAAAGCTGTGAAAAATAACAGCCTCAATACTTAAAACATTTAGTCATGATAACGCTATAATCTTAAAAAGAAGTCGCAATCCACATTTACAATCCGCATCGCGTATTCGTACAGCTTTCTATCCAACGAATTGAAATTCTCCAGCTTTTCCTTATCAGTTGGTTTTGAGGTTTCACCTGGTTTTTCATTTTCGTTTGGTAATTCCGTTACATTTGAAAAACCCATTAGACCTAATATTTTCAGATTGCAAGTAGAATTGTGAAATAAGTCAACCAAAAAATCGAATCTGGACATCGTGTCCATCGCGAGTTTCAAATTTTCAAGTTCGGGGACAAAAGAAATTTTGCTTCCGTTGTTCATCCCTGCTGATAACGCCCAACTGAAATAATTATGAAGTCCCAAGTCCAACCGCTTAGGATATGAATCCCCCAGTTTCCCTTGCGCTTTGAATTTGTCGAGATGAGATCGATGACTAACAGCTCGGTCGACAGGATCTCGTATCAGCATTGAATAAATCCTATGTTGCATACAGAGAGGGTAATCTAAGAAATTCTCATCCATCACAAATTCCGGCAATGCACCATCCAATTCTTTGCAAGATTGCCAAAATGGACGATCTTCGAACTCTCCACAACACCACAAAGGTCGAAAATGCTCTCTCTCCCAACAATTATTTGAATCCGACGAAATCTCCTTATTCGAGTTCTTGGCAATGAAGCATATGCTCGTCCCGCCTGCTTTGGGTATGTGAAGAAAGAGATGGTTCTTCACCTCGTTTATGCGATCACTGAAGTAGTCGGCAAATATTGCAAAGTGTTTCTCAAAGCAAGAAGGATCGTCCATTGCGACAATTCGGCGCAGGCGGTTGATATCTCCGGGGTCAATGTTTGCATTCCGAAGTAACGGCACCATCGATTCTTCGCAAGCTACCGTAGTATCCTGGTCGAAAACTGACGACATATTATTTTCATCGTGGAAGGACAATTTTTGATTATTTTGCCGACCGTGATTCCAGGAGCGCCGTCCATGTGAAAGCGACGCCACGGTGAAGACTGCAGCGCCAACCGCCGCGATGAAGAGTTGAACCAGTAGTTTTGAGACTGGTGAATTATCACTGCCTATGTCAGTGTCATTTGTCATGATATCTGGTATTTTCATTATTTTCTACTTGCTCTAAGAGATGGTATTTGATTTTATTTTTTCAACTCCTCCTAATTTATTGGGAGCATCCCAAAAGTATACCAAATTCAGCTCAGCGCACAAATTTTGGACCAAATTTGGTCCAAAGGACACAATTTGCTCCTCGATCCGTCGTAGCCTATTTCCCATACGCACAAATTCTTCAATTAATTTAGTCCACCAGAATAAATTTTTCATGGTTTTTGACCCTCTTATTTTATCGGTCCCACGAGTCTCGATGATTCGTGACTCACTTCATATCTTACGAATTTCACAGAACTGTCATTGTAAATT
>JALLPE010001768.1:0-11011 GCA_036940025.1 Conticribra weissflogii
GTCAAACTGGAATGGACCCTGACGAGCGTGGCCCGCCTCGACGACGCCCGCCCCTCCCTCGGATTCCTCGCCTCCTTCGACACCCCGTCGGGACCTCAAACCGTGCGCGCCAAAACCATCGTGAGCACCCTTCCCGCCCACGCCATCCGCTCCGCATTCGAGCCGGTCCTCCCCGGGTCGGCCGCCCTCTTCTCCAAAGCCCGCGAGGCCATCCGACGCACGGGGATCTACTACCCCCCCGTCGCGGCCGTCACGCTCGCCTACCCCAAGGACTCGTTCCGCGACGTCGAACTGCCCAACGATTTCGGGAGCCTCCGAACCCTGCCGGGGTTCGGGCTGCTCCACCCCCGCTCGGAGGGAATTCGCACCCTGGGCACGTTGTGGAGTTCGAGCCTGTTTCCCGGACGGTGTCCCGACGACTACCACATTTTGTTGAATTACATCGGGGGGTCTCGCGACCCCGCCATCGGGACCATGGACGAGGACGACATCGTGAAAGTGGTGGACGAGGATTTGAGAAAGGTCTTGTTGCGACCGGACGGGGCGGAGCCGAAAGTCCTGGGGGTGAAGGTGTGGCCGACGGCCATTCCGCAGTACGAGTTGGGGCACTTGGAGCTGATGGAGGAGTTGGAGGAGATGGAGAAGGGAGCGGAGGGGTTGTGGATCTGTGGGAATTACAGGAGCGGCGTGGCCTTTCCGGATTGTGTGACCTTTGGGTACGAGCACGCCAAGGTGGTCAAAGAGTTTTTGGAGAAACAAACGATAGAACGCGAGTGAGCCGTGCATGCAATCATGCATGCATGCGTGCGTGATGATGTGATGTCGTCATATTATGATGTGTCGAATCGAGACGGAACGATGTCAATTAGAAGAAGAAAAATGTGATGATTGCCGAATGCAATAAACATCCATGGAACAAATAATCATGTGTTCATGATACCTATGTTAGGTTTTACAGTCATGGAACGACGAAGAATTGCGATGCATTTTCATTACTATGACCATGTAGTGCTTGTCATTAGACAATAATATTTAGTGAGTAAGCTAACACATTGGAGTATCACCTACAGATGGAAATATAACACCTGAAAACTGTATTTCGATCTTGTCCCCATTGATTATCTATCCTTCCGTGTCAAAAATAGTATTTTCAAGGCAGAATAAGGCGTAAATGATGATGCTGTCAACTTCTCTCTTACAACATTCACTCACCATTCGACGGATTTCAATACATTATTATCACGACACCATCAAAACGAGGAAAGATTCGGTGAGCACCATAATAGCAAGGAGTTGCTCCCGCAATTTCTTCAGAACACGATGGACGAATTACGAAGTCTTGACTACTCTTATCGCCTGATGGCACATGCTCGTTCGAGAGAAGCGATGTGTTTATTACCCGTATACTATTCCGAGACCGGCAGATATAAATTATCATTACCATTGCCATGTTGTAGTAGTTGTACCTTTTTTTCCACAAGCCGCTTTCAATGATTATATAAATATCAGGATCATCATGACGTATCACCCCTGCTATTATTATTAATATTAATTATACGATACATGACATCATTTTGTTGAAGTGTGGTAGCTACATCGAATGATACCGGCTTTGATCGACCAACATCTGAATCATCATCATCATCATCATCATTGCCAACCTGCGTTGGTTTTTGACGACTGTTGATTCCGGGCTCGGCTTCTCTATCGTATGATTGCAGACTGATTTACAAGTCTCTTGGCATCCAAACGATTGAAGTCATTATTTTAGAAGTATCTACCATACTGTTTTGCGATTCGATCGCTCTGCGGGATGAAACAGTCTTATCGGGCAACAATTATTATCATTTACCGATTATTATCTAATTTCATGATGATTTTGAACCAATATCAAACCCATTCTTCATTCTTCAATACTGGAAAAAATCATTGTTTTGAAAAGCAATAAGGAGTTCCATTGTTGCGAAAGAAAATATCAACGACAATAACAATGGTAATATTTTCGTAATCCAGCGATGCGTGTAAGTCATTGCAATGGCGGGTGTTGCGAAATCTGGCAAATGAAACCTGATTCGGAGCACATAATTTTGTAGTTTTTAGAGCAATGTATTGAGTATTTATATTGTGCAAAAATGTTATATATGAAGAATGTGCGTGTATTCTTCTTGCCGGTTCCCAGTTCCACAAGAAGCAGTGATGTCAATTCATGGGCTCAAAATCGAATTGGCGCGACCACGCCTCATGAAATTGCGAACGGGAGTGACGTACGCATTGAATCCAATGATTCCAGTCTCATACCAACATGACTCGTTTCAGAAAACACTTTGTCGGTTGTTGGCCTCCCGGCTCCCTGCAAACGTCATACGTCATGACAATTACTCTAAAATGATATTCTCCATGATATTAGCAAAGATTCGTAGCAAAAGTCGAACTTTCCAGCATTTTCCTCCCGACGGTCGCCGCAATCGTTGCAGTCGTCATGGTGAGGGACCAGGACCGTGACGGCAAGTCGCAACTTTCGAATTGGCTTCCGAATAGATTTTTTCGCGAATCCATACTCGATGCCACTGGCCGATTTGTATTTGGAGTGATTTCGTCCCACGATGCGTTTTTTCTCAATTTGTTGGGAAGGATTACATGGCGGACTCTGAGGCTTCTTGTCAACATCTTGGTGGATTTCAGATTATGTATTGTTGAGTATTGACAAAGTTTCGTTTTTGCGGGCAGCGGAAATAATAGTGAAGGCTAGAAGGAATAGAGAATAGAGAGTCTGTGTTTGCAATTTTTACCAATGATTGATTTGGAACAACTCACATTACCTTTCTTTTTAGGAGAGATAGTCTATTTCTTATTTTTTTTATGAGCGGCAGCCATAGCGACGGCACTTTTTCATCATAATGTGATCAAAATTAGCAGCGCTCACCCTGAGAGGGGACCACCTAATTGGGGAAGTGACAAAAAATATTGAATCATTCATTCATTATAGCACAACACTCGATCCTTTTCATTCTTTCATATTCGTTTGTGACTTTGTGGAATCCGTGATCTATCATGTGAACAGTTCATTCTCGATTCAGTACCGTGTAAGTTTTCAATGCATTATTCCTTTGTGTCTGTATAAATCTCACATGTATTACATCTTGAGACTGGACGAAAAAGCAAGATTTGATTCCTATGCACAGACAACTCCAGAGAACTCAATAAAAATACAGTATCTTCTTTGTGCTTGCTTGTGAATTGTGGAATATGTGATATGACGTTCATTGTCAACTTACTATGGATTACCGTATTAAATTACGTGCGTATTTTTTTTCTGTGCAAGAAATAATAATTTTATCACTGCTGATGGGTCCAGAAATACGCTTGGCAATGCTTTTTTAATAATTGCACTCACGGCAACAACGGAGAAGTAGATTCATGAATACACTCTAATGTCCTACCCTATTTTGGAACACAATTTTCGTTGAAAATTTCCATATAGTAGCACTACAGCGAAAAATGTCATGTCTGAATGAATCTAACTTGGGACGTGGAAAGCTCATTGGACAGGAGAAAAATGTATATATCTTTTGATAAAAATGAAAACTGTTTTTTCAAGTATTGTTTTCTCACTGACGTCTTTTCGTGCGTGTTCAACAGAGTTTATCATTCGGTACTAAGAATAGTCTTAGAGATGGTACTTTTAAACAGAAAAATAATGCAATACGCGGTTATTGTACAGGTAATGAAGTGTATGAAAGTCAACAAGCTAACTGATTTTGAACACTCTATGATAATATTTTTTCATTTAATGCTTCTCAAGTTGTCTTATGGTTTATCAATCATGCTTGACAGCTAATTAGAAAATTAGAATGTATATGCAAACATCAAATTTGTCAGCTGTCAATGATTCTTTTGTGAGGGACTGAGTCTTTGTTTGATGATCCGCTTCCCATTCACTTAAGGCACTACGCAATGCAATCTTCCAAAGATATTATTGATCGATACATGGGAGATTGTAGACCAAGGATTGGCGAGGTTGGCAAGTTGATTGGTACTATCCTTCTCACAAAGATCTTGATGAGCTGGTGTACTTCCACTGTTCATGCCAGTTCTGCAATATTGTGCTGTCTCCTTCAATCGTAGCAAGTCTAACATCAAAAAATGATACATGTAAGAACAAATCGGTCAGCGTCGCCGAATTTGTTGTGAAAAGTAGATAATTTTTCACCCCTATTTTGTGTTCTAACTCCCTCTAACAGCCAAGCAAAGGTGACTTTTGTGAGGAGGTGGGACAAAGACAGCCATGGTGATGGTGTTAAAATCAAATAAAATAATACATGACAACATATATATAAAATGCAAACAAAATAAGTCCATAAAATAATATCAAACAATAAATTTGCACTATGAAACTTTATTTACCCTGTAGCAAGCTATCAATCAGTGTTAAACTATTTTGCACAATGTCTATTTGGCACCATGGGATGAAGGTTCCATGTGGAGCACCCTGTAACTCAACTTACAGAGTGAATCAGACAAATTCTCCAGCGCAAAAGTTGTCGCCAAGAGAGTCTGAACTACAATAATTACTTAGTGGACCAGGGTTTGTAGCACTAACCCCTTTATTCCTTGTCATGTGGCTACCTCTGTAAAATCATTTGGGGAAATCCCATGTTTTTTAGTTGTATCATGGTCAGATATAGAGCGTGAGAAATTTTTTATGTTACTGTACCAACATGAAGGTAAGATAAGCTGTTACACACTAATGTTTGGGCATTGGTACAAACGTACATCTATTGAAGTATGTATTAATGTAACAATTATATTATTGAATTTGTGTAATATACAGTATTAATTAGCACTTGAATTGGAATTTTCGCCACAATCGTGTGCAGTAGTAGCTGCCTGGCACAAGAGTCATCAACAACCAGTGCAGTCATCAAATCCACCCAAAATTAAGCCTTGTAAAGTGAACATCAATTCTACATCTTGAAGAATTTTGAATGAAATTATAAAGTGCTGGCATCAATTAATCATTTTAATTTAATATGGTCAATTTTCTGCTAGATTGCTGGCTCTGAAATGGGGCAATTGATGCAGCTGTGGAAGAGTTTCTTAAGTCAAAGAAGAACAATAATGGAAGAGTTTGTAAGAATAGATATTCAGAGATGTTACAGTCTTTGAAAGAAATGGGAATCAATATTGGAGTAGATGCATTGTATAAGCAGGTGGAAAGGGAGTATAGGGTGTGGAAGAATGAGATACTATATGATGTCATGGTTGACAAATATGTTGAATCTACAGTCTCCAATCTCACTCCTGGTTGGTCACTGCAACACATCAGAAAAGGATTCCAACAAAATGGCTGATAATTTTTGGTTGCGCTTGAAGCCTGGGGTCACAGATGATGTGATTGATCACCTTCTGATGTCACTAGGTTCAAGTTCTTCATAATTACCTCTTACTTGAGAGCTGATCTCTACAAAAAAATAGAATACAACAAATTGATTTGACAGTGGAATCATACTCAACAGCTTTATCCTTCATGGAAGCAAAAGTCTGGGCTGTTTGTTGCTTTCTTTCACCAGCTGCTCATAATTTTCAAATAAATTGCTGCATCCACTAGTATTTTGTTATCACCTATTCAGCCAACATCAACCATGCCAAAACGTTGATCCCAATATGCAATTACAAAGAGATGGAGGACAAAGGTAATGAGGGAACTGATGATGACAAGAGCTTGAATTGTCGTGGTAAGTTCTGGTAGTGACTGGGGACATGGAGTCAGTCTGGCCAGAGGAGTCAGTGGTGATGCACTGCAAAGATTGCTTGGGGATGACAGGCACTTGCATCAGGGTGTATTCATGAATCACTTTGTTCTCATGGCAAGGGAGGAAATTAGGTAGATGAGGCTGTGTTGGCCCAGGATGATCATCAGGTTTCAGCAGCATTTTTTGGAGGATGTGGAAAGGATCATGTGGAGGGAGAGGGAGGCGCTGAGAAAGAATTGAGATTTGACTGAGAGTTCCATTTGGAATTTGAATGGGATGGGACTTTACCATTTGTGTTGCTACTGTGTAATTGTCAACAGCTGATCTTCTTTGAGCATCAAGGCATTGCGATTCAATTTCTCCCACTTCCAATTTTCTGGGAACAATGTTTCCACAAGTTTGAAAGTTGTCAAAGGTTTGATGCCTTTACACTTTACAATTCTAATCATTTATTGCCTTCCATATTGCAACAGAAAAACATCCTTCAAAGATAATTAAATTTTTGCCAAAGCAATTTGACAAGTAGTATTGCACCAGATTGTAACCATCCCCCCAGTCCCACAGACTTATATCCATAGCTGCTTATTAGGCTTCTTGAAAGGGATGAGCATTTTCATCACACAATTCCAAAGCTTGCTATCACCAAAATAAATGTCCACCTAAAGGAACCATATTGCTGTGATTAGTGAGTGAAAATCTGAATTTATTTTTCCACGAGGAATGCAAGCAACTTGGAAAACTGTCATCTAATAGGCAGTTTAATTATTAAAGCCCTCTGGGTCAGCCAAATCATTTCAGCAGACCCAACTGTCTTTGAGCACAATTGAAAGCTTGTTCTGATTCATTTGTCTAGATTGTACTGTTGGAATCAAGAGCAGGTGCTTTCAAGATTTGATTCAAAGCATATTTTTTACTTTGTAGGTGCTTCTGGTTGAGTCTACTTCAGTGGAAGGTTTCTAATAAGGGACTGTGTCATGGCTGAGGTATTTGAAAATAAAGATGCATGTCAGAAAGTATCTGTAAGGGCATTGGATATTCATGGAGTGAAAGAGAATAAAAGAACTAAAATACAAAATTTAATAAAACAGAGAGAGTGAGTAGATGCGGTTTTCGTGGTAGTCTTGGGTTTGATTCCTAAACAGGGTAAATGTATATTTTCACATGCTGCTCCTATTGAAATGGTACAAAGTATGTAGAATTGTGGCCAGGGGTTTGTGACCCAAATTGCACATTCTTGTATTTCTGTGCATGGTTGAGATGGAAGTATCATGATCAGGGATATGTGTTCTAACTTAGGTTGATACATGTATGCCTGTAGATACTTGCATCTACAAACAATATGGATGCTCATACTTGATGAGTGTTGAAAGATGAAGTCCTGGAATATGGGCACATTTGATACAATAGTATAGAAGTGATGAAAGAATATGAAATGTAGTTTAGTACTCAGGACTATGAAACAGTGTGAAGTATAGAATTGGCTATATTGAATAGGAGCCTCTAGACCTTTCCTCAGCATGGACGGTATCAGAAAGTATCTGTAAGTGCTGTAGATGTTCATGGAGTGAAAGAGAATAAAAGAACAAAAATTAAGAATTATAATGTAAATAGAGAGTGCAAATAGACATTGTGTTGCCTGGAGGTCTTGGGCTTGATTCCCAAACGTGGTAAACATTTATTTTCATGCACTGCTCTACATTACAGATGCCGCATGGGATTGGATTAGCAAAAATGTAGAACATGTTATGGATGTCAACCAAGACTTGAATTGTGGATACCAAGCATTCAATGAAGCTTATTACTACTCAAAAAATACAAAAATTATTTTCTTGATATGGAAAACTCCCATGAATTCATTCTCGATATGTGCAAGAATGTGAGAAAATGGTGCCATGAAAACTATCACCTATTTGTGCAGGGAAGTGGAATTAAAGATGAACCATCTATTGATTGTTGAGAAAATGACAACAAAATGCACTACATTCCTCATTTTAATTTTGAAGGGAAAATTTGAGATCATCCCAAGAATAGCATTGTCATCCTGGATCAATTTGACACTTCTTCTGGGGATGAAATCTATGATCCAGCAATAAGAGATTCCAGGTAATTTTC
The DNA here is from genome assembly GCA_036940025.1 of Conticribra weissflogii. Classification (NCBI taxonomy): domain Eukaryota; phylum Bacillariophyta; class Thalassiosirophyceae; order Thalassiosirales; family Thalassiosiraceae; genus Conticribra; species Conticribra weissflogii. The sequence continues at coordinate 7,866 of JALLPE010001768.1, forward strand.
TGCTGCTCCAATTCACTGCCTACATGCATCAAAACACCACCCATTCATTGCCTACATAAATATAGGACATCTCTCATTTTCTACAAAGTTTCTAGTAAGCCTAAACAACTATGTACCACAACATATCAATGGTATCACCTGGAACAGAACAAAGCCAACAATTATTTTATCATTGGATTTGTACCCCCTCTTCATTTATGTCCTTGCATTGTTCTTTGCAAAAAACACTATGATCAAGAACCAAAATCTTCAGAAATACCTTTAGGCAAAAGAGGAGATCCATTCCCTCTAAATCAAAATACAAAGAAAGATGTATGGCCATTGAGAACAGGCTTGTTTGTTTGAAAAAAAAGAACATCAAAAGCCAAAACTTCCATCAAATCACCATTTGAAGACAAAATATCTTCAATGGATAACTCCAAGAAGAATGAAGATCTCATTAGTTTGGTCAAGAGTAGCACTGAAATAATTGCCTCAAGAACTTTTGAGAACAGTATTGCAATCAGTCCAAACATGTTTTTCATGGAAACAGCATTGTTGAGCTCATTCATAAAGAAGAATCTTACAATGTTACCTGTTTTTTCATGAATTCTACTCAAAGGATAGCCAATTATCAGAAGACCAGTTGGAAAAAGGAAACAATCCTGTAGCATTTTTCAGCCAGTTTAAAGTTTAATTGAATAGTAGCACTATGGATTGCATCAATGCAGAGAAGATTGAAAATTCTGACAATGCTTGGAGATGGATTTGTGAAAATATTGGAATGGTTGAAGTTGTAACTCAGGATGGAAATTGTGTATACTGTTCTTTTATTGGTTCATGTAATCATACAAGAAAAACATTTGGTATTTCTTTTGAATATGAAGGAGGATTTGAGGCAGTGGTGCCATTAGAACTATCGTATATTCATTGAAGAGAATGGAAAGAAGGACAAGTCACTGATTGGTTATGGAGAAGATGTCAATAAAATGTTTTACAATCCTCTGTTTGAATTTGATACACTCCTTGAAGATCCAAGCAACACATCTTCAATTCTTGACTTATTCGAAAATGGAATAGGAAAAGAAAATTACAACAAAGACATCAAAGACTCTGATTAGTTTTCCATCAATGATGAAAACTACTATCTAGATGCTATCTGGCATGTTCCATTTCTTGCCTAAAAATATGAAACAAGCCCTTCAATGAATATGATCAAAGAGCTACATGTACCACAACATATTCATGGTATCATCTGGAGCTTAAGGAAGTAAATACCTATTTCATTGAGGGTTTTACACTTCATCCACCTGGAGTTCCATGCATTGATCATCATATAGACAACTTTCAATACATCAAACCCAAAAGAGGAGGAAAGTAGTCTGCAAAGCATCTTCCATTCAAGAACATACTCTCTCTGCAAATGCAAAAAATAATGAACAACTTTTGATCATTCAACAAAGGCTTACTGAAATGCAGAAGGATGTAAGACAGAAACCAGAACCCACAGTTGAAGTCAAAAGTCAATAAGAGCAATTTTCAACAATAATGATGACAAAAAGATGCTACAAATTTCCTTGCATCCTTAAAAATTCCATTTCACCTCCAACCCTGAGCAATATTGATGATAACATTGTTAAAGACAATATGTCATCAAAAGAATCTATCTCATTTCACAAGCCCAAAATTTATAAAATCAAAAAAACTTGATGTTTTGTTTGAGGAGAATTCCAGCAAAGTAGGGACTTGAACTACTTCATTGAAAGCAAAAGAACATCATCATATGACTCAAAGAATAAATTCATGGATGCTGTTGAGAGAGAGCATGTGGAAATTGATAAAGTCACACAAGAAGTTGCATTTAATATTACTTGGAAGAAGCAAAAAAGCTAAAACCAACCTATCAAGTGATGGTAATAATGAGGGGGGCAAGTGATTCAAGCACTGGTCAACAAATTCTTTAGGAATTTTTGTGTTCTGGTGATCCAAGCAACTCTTTTTTTTAATGATTCAATTCTCAGTAAAACTATCAGATCAGACAAAAAAGTCTTTTGAACAGCATTACAAAGAAGTAGAAGGATAGATGTGATGAATGATGACATCAAATCAAGTATTGTCAACAGGGATGAAGAGACATCAGATTCAAATATTCTCCATTGTGTTCCAGAAAATTGAGAAGGAAAGGGAAATGTTATAAAAGCTGTTACAATCCTGATGTTTGCTACAATTTCAATCATCTTGCCATTGAAGACCATAATTCCCCTTTTGAAGAAAATGTATAACTTTCTTCAAAAAACAAGGTTGAAAGTAATGATTAGCTGGAAGTTTTATGTTGGTTTTCTCTGTATGATCCAGTCAATGTTGCTTTATCTCTCCAGTTGACCACTCAAGATGACATCTGATTTTTCAGAAATGAAGTCTTCAGAAGATGGTTTTGATTTTGTTCAGCTTAGAAGTGTAATACAATCTTAATGGGAATCACTAGAATTATTCTAAGCTTTGAAGTCAGGTTGTTCCCAATTAAATATCTGTGGAAATTGGATTGGAGCATCTGCAAATGTCAAACTAAGTGGACATGGACTCTTTTACAAGATCTTTTCCTAAGATGAAGAACAATGTAACTGCTCTTTGATAAGCAAAAATAATGTTGCTGTCATTGCAATTGGTCACTTTGTTAAAAATTCATCCCCAGAATCATTTAGTGCACTGATTTTTGAACCAGTTCACACAGATCAGGAACAGTCTCCAACAGCTTTTAGTATCTTGTAACATATCCTCAATTCACCTAATTTACTTGTTGAGTGGACTCAACAGTATCTCAACCAATATCAGCATTTTCATCATTTGTTCTGTACTGCTCCAATCAAGAAAGGAATACAGTACAATATCAATGGCTTTTGTTTATTTTCCATTGATTCTAAGAAGGAAACAAAGAAGTGCCAGTTCAGTTTCAGCAACCAATCTTCAATTACTGCCTGGCTAAAAATTGTTGCTACAAAGATGTATTGCAATACAATAAAAATGATTGTAAAAAAGATAGTCTCAAATTCTTCCATCTCAAATCTTTCATCAAAGAAGATCATTACTTCCCTCAGAAATGTTTCAATACGCTGGCTCAAATGACTTTTTACAAGTCCATATCTGAGAAATCCATGGCTGGTATTCTG